>JAAVTH010000766.1:0-27753 GCA_011947325.1 Phytophthora macrochlamydospora | reverse complement strand
CCAGAACCCTCCACCGCGGGCGACTCAACAAAGTCCTGCAATGCAGTGCTGAGATGCGATTCATTTTTAAGTAGTCGTGCATACACTATGAGCCCTCTAACAACTACACAGTCACCTCACCGTCACAGAGAATTCTATCAACGACATCTCCATCACGATCAACCTCGTCTACCTCGGGATCAAGGAGGTTTAGGCTCTCCAGCCGGTCCGCGACGGCATCCGATGCCACTTCAGGTCCTTGTCCGCTTTGGGCTCCGTTAGAATCCCGTTGAAGCCGTTCGAGATCGTACTGGCCGCGAGTTCGCTCCATGCCCCGGCGACCCAGGAAATCGCGTCCTCTCGCGTGGGCCCTTGACTCCACCACGGTACGCCTCGGGCGGCCCATAGCTTCTCGGTGAGCCAGGCGACCCACCGCTGGCGGAGCCTTTCCTTCAGAGGCCAGTTCCAGGCAATATCGGCCGGCTGGCAGATACCAATATGACCAGCGGGCACAGGAAGCAGGTGCACGTTCAACGCGCGCGCCCTCGCGAGCATCTTCTGTTCAGTGCTTGGAAACGCCGTCGAGCAGCAGTGGTATGGGGCGGCTCGGATCCTGTCGATGCTTGAAGTTGTAGTCCAGCCACTGCTTGGACAAGTACGCATTCCACCAGCCCGTCACGTTAGCGTAGATCTGGACGCCGTGCCGCAGGCGCTTGATCTGCTTCCCACAGCTGCTTGCCCAACCCGTGACGGGTCGCAACTTTCTCCCGGTGGATCTTGGGCACCTTGGACGGACGACACTTGAGCACGAGAAATGGCGTGCGCTTCTCGCCGAACGACGACCTAGCAGCATGCAGGTCATGCGCACCTTGTCCTTGCCACACGTGCGGACCCACACAGTGCGGGCGCCCTTCTTGTCAGTGTTGACCTTGGTACGTACTCGAATAGGACCGGCGACTGGTCCGCGTTGTAAGCGACGTCCACGCCGAGCTCGTGCATCTTCTCGCTCCAGCATCTTGGTCATCGCTCGAACTGCTGCCGCTCTGTCTTCTGGAGTCTTTTGACCCTGCCGAGTGCGCGCCCGAAAGCGCAACGAGTGCCTCTTAAAAACCAGCGCGCCACGCCCACGCGCCAGAAAACACCGAGCGGCTGATTCCGACAGCTGCAGCAAACTCCTGCGCCTTAAGCTGAAGCATGATGGCGGACACAGGTGCTCCCTCGCTCCTGTATGTGTTGACCCAGCTCACCAGCTCGGTTTCCGTCTCGGCGGGCAGCACAGTGGCGGTTCCAGCCGCTCGAAGCTTGCGAAGAGGACTCGTCGAGCTGCTCTGGCCAGCCTTCTCGATCTTCACCTTGTTATTGACCCAGAGATGGATGCTCTTCCGCTTCGTGTCGCGTCGGGGAAGAAGAAGGTAAGCACTGCCTGGACCCCGTGCACCTCGCAATGACGAACGACATCGAGACGAAACTGGTATGTCGGTGTGGAGCGCTTGTATTGACGCGGACGTCGCCCAGCACTTGGTTGGATCTGCGTTCGAGCCATCTATAGAAATGGAGAGTGCGATTGGAGGTTGCCGCGACTGACATTTTGCAACACAAGTTTAGCGTTTGAGAAACAGTCAATTGTTTAAGATGTCGGAAATAACACCAATTTTCTGCTGTTTAGAATGGGACCCTGCCATTGGCCGGCTGGTCTTGTCGGAAATAACAGTCCGTCGGATACAACACAGGTTTTACGGCATTCGCAGCACATGTATCGGTGGGTTTGACGATTTTTTAACAAAACTAGACCACACATAGTGAAACTAAGTACACATACGTTTTTGTATGTCTGTGAACACGATGGTGGCACTCCTGTGTGGCAGAGACAAGCCTATCAGCTAATCAGAGATCAGGAGGGATAACTACTGCTGTACTCTACGGCTTGGACTGAAAACTTGGGGAGCTACGTTTTCATATGTGGACAACACGATAGCGATTTTCTGAAGTGACATATAGAGGCCCATCAGCCAATCAGCGAGTAGCAAAGTTATCACCGGCTGCACACACCTGTTTCGACTAAAACCTTGGAGAATTACGTGTTTGTATATGAGGAACACGATGGTTACACTGCGAAGTGATAGAGTAAGGACTGTCAATTAATCAACGATCTGTAAGGTTAATTACGGCAGCTTACTCCCGTTTGGGATGAGAACTTAGGAGACTACGTTTTCGTATGTGGGGAAGAAGATGGCGATAGTTTGAAGTCACAGAAACAAATGCATCAGCCAGTCAGCGATCAGGATCGATAACTACGACTGTACACACCCGTTTGGGCTGAAAACTGGAGAGACTACGTTTTCATATGTGGGAAACAAGATGGTGATAGTCGAAGTGACAGAAACAGATACATGAGCCAATCAGCGTTCACAAAAGCCATTGCAGGCATCGTACGCCCGACTGAATCGAAACAGTGAATATATATGTTTCGACACAAGGTGAACATGCTGGTGGGACTCAACTAAGAACACAAAGAGAATTAGTATTTGAGTTTGTGATTAGAAGAAAAAAGGTGTGTAATGTCCAAATATGCGTAGCAAATGAATGTGCGCACGTAGGTTTGAGTGTTTGTATAGTACGAGTGTATGCAGAGTATAATTGGATGTTGAGAAGTGTGTTGTAGAGGGAGAATATGTGTAGAATAAGCGTGTTGTATAATATATATGTGTGCATGGGAACGACAAAAACGTATGTAGAATAGTTAATGAAACGACGATTAATGATAGGTAGTGTTAAATGGTTATGGCTAATTATGAATGTGAGAGTGTTGTTGGGAATAGTATGAAGGTGAGTGAGTGTAAGTTTGTGTAGAATAAAAGTGTGTAGAGTGGGAATGTGTGCAGAGTATGCGTGCGGTAGGGCATGCATTCTTATAGTTTAAGATTAATATGGTATGGTTTGAGTTAAAATGAAAGTGTAAATAGTATGAAATGGGGTAGGTAAATGAGAAAAATAGGATGGGACTAAGAGAAAATGAAAAGAATAGTGATAGTTGATAAAACTATATTGATTGGTATTGATAGGAAAAGCAATTTGAATGATCTGCATACATGATACGCGATCTGCAGTGCAAACCGATGGAGGCGATGGAGGCAAAACTATAGTTAGCGACCATTTTTTACATGGAATAGGTGGAGGCAGTACTGTGATCCGGTGGAGGCACCTCCCCTCTATTGGCTAAAATCCGCCTAATTGCTCTAAAGACGTTTATATAGCACATTGCTCAGTTCAGACCATCGTCGCCCCCACAGCAGCCTCAAATAACCAAGCCGCTCGCAAGGCCCCAAGACCCCCTCCTTTCCCCATTCTGTCGGCCAGCCAGCGCGCCGTGACCGAAGCCAAGCAATAGTAGCGCTAGCGCGTCGCCAGGCTCATTTTGCGGCTGGACATGTCGTGGTGGACGTGATGGAGATGGAGGTCGCGCTGGCGGCGGCGGCTGGCAACTCGCGGCCGCGTTTTCGGCGTGCCGACGACGCCAGCACCCTAGACATTGCTATCTCGGTGCCGACGTATCAGAATGCTCTTGGTCGGGATTTGTTTAAAGTCCGCGATTTTATCAAGTTTAAGCATATATCAAGAAGATCCCACATCGTTTGTGGAAATCGATGCACCAAGAGCAGCGAGAAGCGTTACGATGCAATCATCACCAGTTTTTCGTAGTACTGGTGGCCATACTACAAACGATTAATTTGATAGAGGCTGTATAGTACTGGCCGACAGGCATGCTTCGTGGGTTCCTCCTACCTGTGATTCATGACGTAATGCTGCATCTGTATTTTGGTGCTTTGACTGTGTGCTCGCGGCCTTACTTCCTAAGATCGCTGGGTCTAAACATTCAACTATGTGTTCGTCCAACGTGTCAAGCTATCGAAACGGTTGAGCACTGCTTTTATACGTGCCCAGCCTTGAAAGAAATGTGGCGCCAAGTGTGGGCTCCGTGGTCATCAGTCTTCCGACCATCTCTAAGCTGGCGACTGTTGCTTCTTCTAAAGCTCCAAGATATCCGCACAAGGTGGAGAGAGAAGCAAAAGAATTGCTGCTTCTTTGGAAAGTGCAAACTGCTATTGTTGTCCGTGCCACATGGAGATTGCAAAATAACATTCAATTCTGTGAAACGGAGGCAGGAATGCTAAGCATCGCTAATCTGCTATAAGACACGCTACCTATTCGTTTACCAGTATGCGGCGGATCTCCATTGCGATTGCTCCGCAATTGCAGAACTGGTCCGGCAATTGGGGTTTGTTCCCCCGAAGGACATTCCTTTAGCACGGCCGCAGAGTATCAGGTTCCCGCGAGTTTAGATGAATTCTGCGAGTGGATTCTTGATTAGATAGATTATCTAAGCTACACCTTCCACACGAGAGAATTCGCTAACAAGTTAATCAAATCATTTCAACTCAACTACAACTACGCAACCTTACAAAAACCGCAGCTGCCAATTTATTAATGCCCGATTAATTGATTATTTTGTTAACACAAACAGCTAACAAAAACTATTTCAAGTGCGACTCTGGGAAGCTGGTTATTTTCACGTTAGTGAAAATAGCTTTTCAAGTGGAAGGAGAAAATCGAAACCAACGCAGAAGACGTAACCACTAAGAGGCCGTAGAGCAGGAGCAGAGTTAGTTTCCGATTTACTTCGCCGCGGCTTAAGCACAACAACCAAGTTATCAGCTATCTCCAAGATGGTGCGCCTCTCGTCCCGCTCCTTCCTCTTTCTGTTGCCGGAAATGGTCGAAGAAGACTTCGACTATCCATTCTACGCGAAGGTGCTTCGGATTGAACAAGATGTGGTGTCGTATCGGAGACTTGAAGGTAGAGAGGCACAATTTCCCGTCCCATGGCAGCCGACAACGTGGTCTCAGCGCAAGAGGTAAACAAAGCACACAGAAGATCTCTCCTGAGGCGTCCAGTGTCGATGAAGACAGCTGAAGCGGTCCACTATGGACAAGTCGTAGCCGTGGATGGCAACAAGGTATCTGTCCGATCTCACGAGCAGCTTTTCTCAGTGTCGTCGGAATCTGTTGCTATCGTTCCACCTGTGGTAGCTCTAACCCTCGAGCACGTTCAGTTCGATTGCAACTACTGGAGCTCGGATGAAATTGATTTGATCGAATCGTCCATCCTCAATCGGGTTCTTGGGCGCGAAGGGAGCGCAGTTCTAACAACTTACCAGAAATATTGGATGGTTTGATAATAGAAGAGAGCCATCCCTCGTCGGCAAAGGCATGTCGATGGATAGACCCGCGGTCGGGCGAGTTAGTACACTTCTCGCTACAACACGCAGTCGACTTTGCATTTTTCGTCGATGGCGGTGTAGCTCCAGTGCCGTCATCGGTAGGGCACTCGTTCTGCCGCCCTTCGGTGGTTGACGTGTCAATTTCAGAAGGGCCGAGCCTACAAGGTTCGGTCGGTGATGGGAATACACTGTTTGACCCGTTCCAAGATGATGACGATTCTCCACAAGACAGTTCTGAAGCAAACCATGCGTCTTCTCGGTCCCAGCCACTCAATCGCGGTGAGAAACGAGCTCATGACTCCTACAGAGACCAAGCTGACATCGGTCGAAAACGACAACGAACAGCTCTTGACCGTGACGCTCTCATCGTGGAAAAACTCAGTGGCGACCCTGACCTCTTAGAGCGCTTTCTAAGTATGAGGCGGCGCACGAATGACTCTGACAGTAGCCAAGCGCACGACGCTCAAAACGTCGCTGTGGTTGCAGCAGAGCCAAGATCGATCACTTCCAAGAAGCCGTCAGCAACGTAAAATACTCTTTCACCCCACGAGCGGAACAAGTGGACGTTCACGAACAGGGTGACCTCAGCAAAGCACAAAGGTAAGTCTGCTACTGTGTTTGTTAAAAGCATGCTACGGTCCGAGCACGTCAACTTCAAGCCATTACCGGGAGTTTGCACGCGCGCGTATGACATTCGATTCGGATCGAGTGGCCTGTCGATTAGGCACTTCGCGAGGCTGTCGCAAGACGAGCGGGTGGCGTGGTTAGAAGCTGGTGGTTCCAACTTTGACAATCTGTCCGCCACGGCAGAGTTTGCGGTGGCCAAACCCGCCAGTACTATTGGCGACGTCGTGGACTGCACAAAGGTATTCCAGATCTATACACGCGAGTTTTGCTGCACTGAATTGGTGACGCTGGTTGAAGTCGTGGTGGAATTTATCGAGCATACCTTGATGAGGGTCAACTGGACTGCGGCTGAGCTTCCGTCGCTAGTCTACTGGATTAACGACTTGTTGGAAGACTTTCGTGGCGCGGTTGAGGTCAACGGAGACGTTCACGCGGTGCAACGTCGATGTTCAACTGATGATCGCCTACTCCGGGATCTGATGTTCGTTAAAATACACCGACAGCTAGAGGGAATGCAGAAAGGTGTGGACGCCGTCGGGCCGATTGTACAAGCGATACAGCCCCTGCGAATCAAATCAAGTCGTCGAACGCTAGGGAAGGAAAGAAGAGACTCGGCCGAATCCCAAAAGATGTCTTGCGCCAACTCCCTCAGGCGGTCGACCCCGCATCCGGCAGCACTCGAAGTCTCTGCATGCGCTTCTTGTCCAAAGTTGGCTGTACGACGGATAGTGATGGATGCTGCCCGAGCGAACATGGTCATTTCGTTCCGAAGAAGTTGCCACATTTAGTAAAACAAGAGATTGGCAGGCGGTTTGGTGGTTTGAAAGACGAGTACGTGCAACTGTGAATCCCCAAGGGAAGATCGGCAGTGCGTCTTCCTCGGGCTGATCACCAAGTGCAGCACTGCACGAAGAAAGCGAATACCAAGCAGCACCAAAGGGATCGTGATTTATCTCACGCTGCCCAACACGATAAGGTCGCGATATCGACGGATTGCAAGATCGACATGGTAGCCTGTCCCGAGAATATTGCACGTAGTGTGGTAATACCACACTGCAAGAGGCAGTCTGGTGGAAGTCCAGGTGGTCGTCGGTCGAGGAATCATCGTCAAATGAGATTTGAAGGCCAGAGCAAAGGTGGTGATGTCGGTCACTGTCGGGTACCTGCTAGTACGACCGGCATCGACATGGGAGAACGAGAACTCCTAGGTAGCCACGTGAGGACTTGCTCTGATCCGAACATGATTAGTCGTCATTTTGATGTCGACAAAGAGGATCATGGTTCCAGCATATTGACGGTACTGACAAGGCGGCCGGCAAAAATGATCCAAGCAACGCTTGAAGAAGAGTTACTCCGGCATGAGATCAAGTTATCGGTAGACCACAGGCAGTATGGATTCAGAAGATCTCGGACTCCCGTCGTCTCTGGTTGTGAGATCGATAAGACAGCGTGCGCGTCACTGACACAAATTATCATGTCTCAAAATATGAGTTTAGAGGAAGCCACACGATTTTTACGCGGAGAAGATATGAATGACTCCAGGCCAAACAAAGCTCTAGACCCAGAGCGACTACGTTTCGTGCTACATGGGTATCCACACCTCGACCACTTACTCGACATTGCTACCCACGGTATTATTGCAAAATGGCGCGAAGGACCTGTTCCAAAACGACCACCGCCCAAGAATCACGGATCATGCAAGAAATATCTGCGGGCTGTCACCAGAAGCATTCGCGCAGGTCAAGACTCTGGTCAGTACATGGTTGTTGACGCGTCCCTTCTTGATCGGTGGCCTGAAGTTGTGTGCAGCCCACTTGGAGCGATTGAAAGAAGGACGCCGACCCAGTCGACGAGGTCCGCCTCATTCACGATTTATCGCACCCAAAGGTGACTCCGTGAATTCGGCATTTATCGTGGAGTCGGTGCCCAAACTGCGTTACCAATCAGTGGTAATGATTGCTCGCCGCATCGAACATCTTGCGCTCCAGGGCCACGTCGGTCGGAAACGATTGCTGAAAGGCGACGTGAAAACCGCTTTTCGACATCTGAGCACCTGTGCAAGCCAAGTTTTTCGCATGGCTGCTCTCGTCCCCGAACTTGGCGTGCTGATTATTGATATGGCGGCACCTTTCGGTTGGTCTGGATCACCACCTTGTTATGCGCTTTTCGGTCGTGCGATTTCGTGGCCTGTTGGTACCAATTCACCAGCATCAGTATCAAACTCTGCTGACGCTGATCCTTTCTTCCCATATGAATGGGTAGATGACCATGTTTTAATAGAGCCAGATGTCGATGATAGATTGGCCCTGGCTGAAGCCACACTGCGGCACGCCATGCTGGCAGTGCTCGGACCTCGGTCCGTCAACGAAGGACATTTTCGGAGTGGAGCACCGAACTAGTCGTATTGGGGTTACGATGGAATACAATACGTCGTACGGTGTCCATTCCAAGAGAGAAAATTGAAAAAGCGTGCGGAAGGGTCAGGGAAATGCTGAGCAAAGCGACATCCTCGAAGACAGCGTTCTACAAAGTTCTCGGATCGCTGCGCCACATCGCGATTTGTCTGCCCACTTCGAAGCCCTTCTACCAGCGTCTCCAATCCCAGTGTACTGCAGCGCCTCGATTTGGCAGAATTTTAGTTTCACAAGGTTCACGGGCTGATTTGCGGTGGTTCGAGCAGATTCTGAAGCATGGTTGCCTCGCCAAATTACCGCTGTCAATGTTCGGTCAGATGCCTGAACCGATCGTTGAACTATACATGGACGCATCAAACCAAGGTCTGGCAGTACTAGATCCTTCCTGCGACGAATTTCTCCAGGTCCCATTCGACAACGAAGAGCTACTGATGATCAACGGGTGTAACACATCTTTGGGTGAGTTTTCCATCAACGTGAGAGAGCACCTGTGCATAGCTCTAGCGGTGTCGGCATGGGGGACCAAATGGAATCAACAAGCTGCTGGTCGACTCGTCCACATAAAATGCTGGAGTGATAACGCGACAGCAGTGGCGTGGGCAAACAAGTTACACTCGAGAAACCTATGCAGCCAGGAGATCAACCGCTGCATCGGTCTAGCGGAAGCGTACTTCAATTTGCGCGTGACGACCGGTCACATTGCTGGTTCAAGCAACTGGATGGCCGACGCTGCTTCACGAGCTTGGACCGAGCCCCATGCTTCACGATGGACTATTTTTTCTTCGTGCTGGACACAGATTCAAGTGCCGGTGACCTGCAGGAAACTTTACATCAGCTTCTCGAGTCACTTCAGTCCCGAGCGCTGACCCCGACATCAGCAACACGATATAAATCCACGTGGACACAGTGGGCGAATTGGTGCGACCGACTCCAGTTATCGACATGGCTTCCCGAAGATCAGCGAAAACACTCCTATCAGCTTGCCCTTTTCGCCACCTATTGCTGGCGATATGGATGGGGACGAGCAACCACTGGTAACACTGCCTCCACCGTGTTGTCAAAAATTAGCCATATCTCGTGGCATCATAGGCGAGTGCTTGGCTACGGCGTCAGCCTCATGCCCGGCCACCAACTTGCTGTCACCGGGATGCGGCGGTCAGACCCACCAAGTAAACCCAAGGCCCCAGTCACTATCACAATCCTCAAATACCTGCACAAAACCCTCGACTTTGCGGACACCCAGCACCGAGTCATTTGGGGGCTTCGGTGCTGGGCTACTTCTATTTGCTCCGGCGATCGGAGTATTTAGCTATCGACACGAAAGTACATGCGTACGCAATTCAACGCTCGGACGTGTCCTTTTTCGACAGTGAAGGACGGAATGCTGATATTCTACAACGGGTGCACTCAGTCGTCGTCCGATTTCGCGCGAGCAAGAACGATCAGTTTGGCGAAGGAACGAGCCGCAAGTTGCAACGATCCGGACAATCATGGTGCTGTCCAGTCCTCGCAGCATGGTACTTAGTTCAACATCATAACTCGCTCGGCGTGGCACGAGGAACGCTACTCTGCAAGATCGACAAAACAACGAACCTGCAAGTGAAGGACGTGGTCAAGGCAATAAAATCAGCAGCGCAAAAGCAGGGCGTAACCCGGACGAATACGGGTCGCACTCGCTTCGGAGCGGCGGAGCGACAGCTTTGTTCAACGCGGGATTCGACAGTTTGGCGGTGAAGCTTTTCGGCAGGTGGAAGTCAGACGCCGTCGAGCGATACACTCGCATCGGCGACCGTCTAACATCGAGCATGGCACGAGAAATGTTGGCTGAAACTACATTGCAGCAAGTCTAGGGTACCTTCTCGCCACTCCCTGGCAGCTGAGGCGCTGCAATGAATTTTCTGTTTTGTGCCATCAATGGCACGGCCCCGGGATGAAGCTACGAAGATTGAGAATACTATTAATAGTCTTTTATTTCGCAAACAGACGCCGAGAGCCGAGCGCCGCACTGCCCGTCTGGAGAGACGATCTACAACCTGGAAACTCGACCACGCGCTGGAGAAGGTGATGGACGAGCTCAACTCTTTCTTGTTGCTGGATGTCGCTCATATGCCGGAGAACGACCAATCCGACATTGCGCTGGGGTTCACCACGATGTCGTACAGGTTGGTGGCCGTGCCTAAGAGACCGTTGACAGACACTCCTGGATGGTCACCTTGCTCGTGGGAGCGTCCGAATAACCGCCCTTGGACTTGCTGTAGTCTGAGTGCAGCACGATGGTGTTCTTGACGTTGGAGAGAGTGTTGTCGTTGTACTTGATGTTGGAGACGAGACCTTGGAGCCCGATGATGGTCTTGAGGCGGATGCCGTTGTCCGAGTTCTCGATGGTGTTACCCTCGACCGTGAGCCCCTCGGCCGTGATGGAATGGTCGACGATGTTGCCGCCGAGAGAGCCGATGGAGATGCCGTGGCCACTGCTGCAAATGTTGCTGCTGATGGCCGTGTTGTTGTTGGACGCATGGCCAGGCAGTCGTCCTGGTTGTAGATCTTTTTGCCGGTGATGGTGATGTGGTCGTTCTTGGTGAGGTCGAAGCCGTCCGTGTTCTTGGCGAGACCGTTGCCGGCGCTCGAGTCGAGCATCAAGCCGGTGAGGGTGGTCTGTAGAACACGATAAAAACCTGATGATCAAGCCGATATGTATTATGCAGAACGATTCTGGAGCTGAGGATAGGATGAAATGCCGAACATATTCTGCTGAAAACAGCAGTTGACGACGACTACCGCCTAGTAAACCTACAAAACACCAGAAGTAGTGCTCTGCGAGTGTGCAGCATAAATTGCGAAATTTGATCGATCCTGTGCCAAGAGGTTTCAAGAATCTTGTGACTCTGGGAATGTACAAAAGTGAAACTCTGGTGCCTTGCTCCACCGTAGAGCACGATTACGAGGATGCATCTGAACGGCAGTTCGTAAAACGCATGGCGCAGTATCTTGGGAGAAGATGAAAAGGTGATGTAGTCGATCAATGTTTTAAGGATATCATGTCAACGCAGGCTGACGATTGGTGGTAGTTTTTGTGTAAATAAATCAGCTGTGTCGACACGGTTGATTCAGGCAAATTGGACAAAGGACTGGTATTAGCAAGTGTATGATTCCTCTATGTTGCCACCGACCCAGAGCACCATCCACGGGTTTGACCATCATTGGCCATATCACACCAGCGCGACGGATGACGCAGGTGGTAGTACTAGCCCGTGCTTTTTCACAAGCTGATGAAATCGCACAACCAGGTTAGAGAATAGTGACGAATCCGCTCTTTTCGTCAACCATTAAGAAAATAACTTCGGTTCGCTAGGAACTCCATCACAGATCCCTCTGTGAAATGCTGCCCAGACCGCGGTAATGACAAATCCCTTCACGGGGTAGCTACACTGGTGAAACACTTCAGGTTGATGCATCGGACCAATTCCGGCGAGGTCAATCCATGGTAGACCACACATGTAGCAGGTTCCCGACTGAAAAACAATTCTATATGGGCATTCCTTCGAGCGATGGCTGCGATAAAGGCACTTAAAACATGCCTTCACAAGGCATTGACAAGCTTGATTGTTCCGAAGTGGTAAGCGGTCATTAATCCAACAAACCGCACATGACGACGCGGGCAAGCTCGTTAGAAACTCACAGATCTCCCCTGAATAATTCTATCGTTGGAATTTTGACGCTTGGCCACTAATGCTACTGAATCAACCTGTCCATCGTTTTGAATGGCGCGTTTGCAGTAAGTCTTTTCTCACAAACATCACAAGGCTCGAATAAATTGTTAGCCATGCAGGGAAGGCCGTCCCCATCAAGGACCAGCTGGAGCTGCTGTCTCCGGCACTGCTTGGTGTCATTTAAGGATTTTGTGACTTCAGTGAAGCTCCTAACCGACAAGTGATCCACAGCATTGCTGATATGCTTTTGGTATCGCAGATTTGTCAAGGTCAACGCTTGACTGGTAAGGCCGTCCCTCCCCGCCCTGCCAGTTTCTTGGGCATAATCGAGGATAGACCACGGGCTTCCTATATGAAGTATCATTCGAACGTGCGGATAATCAATCCCGACGCCGAAAGCATTGGTCGCAACATCCAGACGGAGCTACCGCATTTCCACTTCGCAATTGCCTTTGCCTGGTCTTGCGGATCCATTCCCGCGTGAAATCTGGAGACCGGCAATGTGGTATTTGTGCAAAATTTATCAACATCAGTTCGTGTAGCACAGTAGGTTATACATCTATCATGAGTTCCTGTACACTTCACGTGTTGATCACGCATTACTACAGAAGCCTCGGCTTCCAAATCAGCGACTTGTTTGACACAGTATGAAATATTTTCTCGATTCGTCCGTGATCTAATGGTTTCAAACTCGAGTTGGAACAGTACAGCGAGATCCTTTTCCATTTGAATAGGTACAGTAGCAGAAAGAAGGACTATTGGTGCTCCAAATATTGTCAAGGTTGGGATGAAAGCCATTTGGGGGCGATAAGAAGAAGCCGAAGTGATGAGGTGCGCTTCATCCACAAAAATCGTATGAAGCTGTGCTCGCGCCTTTAAGAGGTTCAAGTAAACTCGAAAGTCCTCCTGCCCAACCTGTTCGACTGCAGCAGAAATCAATTGAAATCTTTTCCAGAGTGCCGCAGTTCCCTTGAATACTTGCAGGCAGTGAAGTTTCGAAGCCTTACTTTAAGCACCGATTCGTTCAGTAGAGCGACAGTCGGTACGATAACGACTGACGATTTCAAGCCGCTAGCATCAAGACAAAACTGGGCCATATAAAGCAAGCTCTTGCCTCCCCTGTGGGCAAGATAATGAGGCGATGCTTTAATGGCGATGAAGAAAGTGCCGCCAATGCAATGCCCTGTTCGACGCTCGGGAACGATGCCATCGAGTTGCTCGTAAATCTCTCGATGACCTCTAGCGCGAGCAAATGCGCTAGGTGGTAGTGGTGGAAATAAATATGGCTTCGCTAGCAGTAGTGGTGCACTACACGCAGGTGGTGCATGCAGCTGGACTTCGTGGTCATGGTGATGCCGTGGCGACTGGGATTCATTATTTGTTGTGCTTCTAACCGGAAGCATTGGCAAGGACTTAGAATTTAAACCTAGAAATTTGTGCCACTCGTAAGAGCCAAACCAGAACTTATGCAATTGGTTCCGCAACAGGCAAGAGGGGTCATTGTCTCCTCTTGCGTATACTATTGATGCTGTATCTTGACTGTGACCAGCCTGTTCATCATATAGATCATCGGACATCCGCTGATCTCGAAAGTGAGGATCTGTCAGCGCAACGGCAACGTGACGATACGTGGATAGGTCGAGTTTCATATCGCTAAATTTTGAGAATCCCTTTGCAATACTTCTTCGAACTTGCTCTGCATCCATTTTCTTGCCCGTCTTAACGAACAAGAAATCAAGGTAAAGCGATGCAGAACTTTTGTGGTCTGGAAAAATTGCCGAAAAGATAAGCTTAGACTGGTCGAACTAAATAGAAGTACAGAATGATCTCCTGGTTTAATACGGAAGGGGCAAAGCGAGCTATTGGCTTGAACACCCCAGTGACATTTATGCTTTTGTGATATATTTATATGGTCGAGAAGCGATTGCGAATTGAAAATACCGATCGAAATTCCAAGTTACTATCTCGTAATCGAAACGTGGCAAGTTCGGATGCTCGAGCAGGTTGTCCAAACATAAAATGCATCGTAATTACCATGTCATCCATGAATTCGTCACACTCAAGAAACCATTTCTTCACTCGTTGTTTGTGCCACGACCCATTCGACCACAAGCTGTCCCTGCAATTGGTAGAAGCCAAGAAACGTAACAAATCCTCAGGGGTACTAACAAGTTGATTTTCGGCTCTTTTCATGAACCAAGTGCCATCAGCTCCGGCATTAATATCATCGACGAGCCGTTTTGAGTTGAGTTGGGATTGATTTTGCTCAATATCGAAGCCACGTAGCAAATTGTTTTGCAATGGCTTTTCATGCTTTTTGTAAGAAGTCCCGCCATCTTTCGAAGGCCCTCTTGGGTTACCGCTGTTGTTTTACATACCAACGAGGTCATTTCGTCGTCTATCCAGTGTACTATCGGGTTTTGACCTTCCCGAGGGCCCGATAGGTGCTTTCCAAGCTTCATAATTTCCAGCAGCGCATTAAAACTTGTTCGTACACCGTCGCGAATATAGTATAGGTGTTCGTCGATGGCATTGGGTGCCTTCGGAGCGATTGTAACAACTACATACATTCGAGCCCAATAGATTAAGCTGGCGTAAATACTGGTAATGTTATTTGGTTCCAGCAATTCCAGATGATTCAATTCGCCACCGATTATGCTGGAGCATACTACTTAACGATAAACTGTAAAAGCCTCAAAATCATCTTGAGGTTTCAATGCTCCAATGTTTGACTCCGTCACGAAAAGCGCCTCTAATACTCGCAATAGAATGTTCTGGACTTGATCCGAGGTTGCGTCAAAACCATCTTCATCGCATGTACGCATCAACTCCGCTACAGTATCATCAACACGTTGGCTCGGGATGAAGGTCCAAATGTGTGCTCCTTCTTTGCCATCTTGCTACACTCTGCAACCATGTTCAGTAGGCGTGTCATGTGACGTTGATACGACTCTGTGGCGTCTAGAACAGCACCAAATCCCTTGGTCTGACTCGAAACCTCGAAACCTCCTGCTAACACGTAGCGCTGAATTAAATAAGGCGTTGTGCTAAGGACGGCGATACTTTTCGTGAAAAAGTGAGTGACCACTGCGTGTATATTGGCAGCTGTGCTAGATGCCGTAGATACTCGACACACTTTCATTAATGTGGAGCAACTCGTTTCGGTATACTTCGGTAATTTTTATGCCACTGCAGTTGTCGAAACAGGGGATTAACCAGATCTCCTTCCCTTGCTACAGAGTCTTCTGCGCGAAGAAAAAGGTTAAACTTTGAAAGTTCTTGGTCAAATCCGTCCTCGACGGAAACCTCATCTCGAACATAATCCACTGCAAAAAATGCGTCCTTGGGCCTCGAAAAAAGTCTGAAGTTTGACCGGTTCAGCTGCAGTCCATAGTCTGTCCTTTTTGATGGCGCTGCATTGTTCTAGCACAGCAGCACAAATAGCAGCAATTGGAACATTTTTCGCCATCTAACACAGGAAGACCACGAATAAACTTGTTACCGCCACGACTCGCCTTCACTAGTGTTTGTTCCGAACAAAGAGAAACTGTTTTCAACATGGATTCTAGTTGACCGACTGTCGGGGGACTTCTTCCGTCACTAAATGTATGCAATCTTGCCAAATGTGATCGAACCTTGGTCGCTGAATGGCCAACACAATATTGGCATGAAGTGCATATCAATATTTGTGCCTCTGGATTTACGGAGAGGCCAAGACCGCGCAAACTTTCCGGTGTAGTGAAACCATTTTCTGTTGGTTGTACAGCGCGTTTCAAACGTGACGAACTGGGTCGCGGGATACATCCACGTTTCGCGTGTTTCTGAATAGCCTTTGGCCATTTGAACAGCTTTTTACAAACTGGGCATTCAATATCATTTGTTGTTGCGCTGCGTAACACCTCGACCACTTTGCCATTCCAAAATTTCAAAAGTGTAGTCATCTGATGTACTTTCTGGAAATGTTGATCCTTTTGGCATTTTTAGCGAAACTACTTGCACATCTTGAACACTTGTATGGCGTCATCGTAACCGTTTTGCACCGCTGTTGGCACGCCGTAGCAAAGTCCAAATCCACTTCCACAACAATAGCACCAAATAAAGCTTTCTGAATCCACTAAAGCAGCGATCACCAATAAACCTCCATAACAAGGACAACCTCCAAATCAATGTATCCGCAAGAACGCCCGATAAATAAATTCACGCCAGCTAGTAGAGCTGAAGCCCTCGAGAATGTTCACGGTTGCGAGGGCGTCTCACCAATCTCAATCCCGATGAAGAGTACTAGTTAGCCTGTAGGGGTAGGGGGCGGTCTCTTGAGCGCCGACCACCCAACTTGTAATGTTCTCAGAACCGATCGTCATGCTGCAAGTTGGGGCTCTCGACGAGCTCGCGAAACCCTCTCGTTGCTACCTGCAATGATAGCTGCTGACGGACGATCTTATCTCAACCACATTTATAATTACCAGTTGAAGATTCCGCTCTTCACAAGGTCTCCGCTTCCGGGTTGAGCTGATCTGTTAGTTTTCTCATTCTTCTTTTGCACAATACAAGACACGAACTCTGAATTCTAAAGTCCAACGTTATAATTAGTAGCACTTGTTGGTCACACTTCAACTCCGTTTTACTCACCGCGCCACCCCGACCCGTTTGAACAAGACTCCGTCTCGCCCACTCAAGTGTGGAAGAGCAGAACCCCGTCATGGCGCTTCTGGATGGCCTCACTCAGGCCATTCACGAACTCTCCCACACGGTGGCCTCGCAGAACAACGATTTCCGGACGTCGGTCATGGATCAGCTGCAACATCAACAGGCAAGTAGAGAATTCAAAATTGAGGGCGCATCTATGCCAAAATTTTATGGCAAACCAACCGAGAGTGTGGACGAGTTTATTTTCGAGGCCAATTTGTTCATGAACGGAAAGAACATCGATTACGACCACCCTGGGAACCAGGTGCGAGTGGTGGCTATGTTGTCCAGTAACCTCATGTAGGCAGTAATTAGAATGTAAATTAATATAGTGTAGTGATACATAAAAAGTGAGATAACGTAGGAGCGAGGGACAAAAGGAAGGAATGGTAAAAAACGATGAAAATTGGATGGGTTGACAGTTAATAAAAAATGATTGGAATTTTGGAAAGTTAAGGGTTAAGGAGGTATTTAAAGAAGTTGAAGGAAGAAGAAATGGAGTGGGAGAATATGGAAAGTATGTGTAGACTGTAATAGTGTTAGTGTTTGTAGAGTACGTGTGTAAATGAAGTATGTATCTGAGTAAAATGTGTTTAGGTAACGAATGTAAGTAAGTGTAGAAATGAGTGTATAAAAAAGAGAGTGTGAGAATAGTGCGTATTGTAGAGAATATATGAAGAGAATGAACATGTAGAATATATTATAGGGGTGATAGTTGTTAGTAGAGTATGTAAAAGATTGTGTATAACGTGTGGATGTTGTAGGGGTATGTGTAGGTAATGAATGTGGGTAGCCATGTAGCGTTTTCGTAGGTGAATAGTAAGAGTGTGTGTAAAATAAGTATATGTTAAGAAAAAAGTTGTAGTGTGTGTAGAGGAAGAGTGATTTAGAGAATGAGAGTATAAGAGTGAGAGTGAGTAGAGTGTGTGCGTAAAGTGTCAGTGTTTTAGGTTTGAATGATTTGATTGAGAATGAGTAAGTTGGAACAGTGAGAAGTGGGAGTATAGGCATAGTATGATAAGATTATAACAGTGTAAGTGTTTGAAGTGTATGAGTGTAAATGGCGTATGAAATCTGTATGTTGTGAATATGTTGAGTTTGTATAGATTCGAGTTAAAATGAAAGTGTTATTAATATGGTAAAATGATAAATAAATGGGAAAAGTATAGAGGCGCGAGAAAAAAGTGATAACAGTTAATGAAATTTAGACGGAATAGGGGTTTCAAAACTGAAAGTTATCGTTTTGAAATATGTTTCGATTTGGTGGAGTACCACTCTCTTCAAAAATGCCACGGTACCTTGTCCAAATCGGACAGATCCGGCTCCGAAGCGATCCGAGAGTCTCACTCTACAATTTGACCGCGATGAGGAAGAAGGAAGCATATAAGGGATGAGAACTTACGTGCTATTGTGGCGTGGATAGAGAACCCAGCCAATTTCGCTCGTTGTTTTGGTGTTGAGAAGAAGACCTCGGTTGGAAAGCAGTCGTCGAGTACAGCCGGCTTCAAGGGAATGGCAGATATGCTAGCAGCGAGCAGGGGAGTTCCGACTTGACGCCAATCAGATGCGCACGCGCTTTGCTACATACAAGGATCGTTATCTACGAACTAAACGGTATGAAGATAGTACTGGGGCAGGCGTAACTGCAGAGGACGAGGAGAACGGAATATTTAGCCTGCCCCAGAAGTTGGAGTCGATGTGTCCGTGGTACGATCGGATGGAGAAACTATTCGCAGCGAAGGCAAATGTCACCCCGTTGGGTTGCTTTGACTCAACAACCGAAGATCTTACTGATGACGGATCCACACCCTATGTCGACAACACTGCCAAGAATTTACGGAGAAAGCTCACCATCTTCGAGCTTCTCACTCAGCGAGCCAACTTACATCAATGAGTTCCCATCAATTGCCCTTGCGCAGTCAAGCCCAGTTACTGCCTCAGCGCCAGCGATGCCGAGCCCTCAAGAACAAGTTGACACCGCAAGCTTAGATGTCAACGCGACACTTGAAATTCCCGATCCGTGGCATCCCCCACTAGATTCCGGTCAGCGCGGTCGCGAGATGTGTAGAGTACAACTGACCCAGTCGCTGTATCAAAGTTCCGGTGAAATTCTCCTACGGCTGCACCGTTGCCGTTTTGACCGAGACGGGTCAAGGTGACCGCAAGTTGCAAGCACACAGGTCGCTGTTTGTGGGGGCATTAGGCGTCTCAGAGTGGAAAACCTCGTAGTCATAGATATAGTCGTGAGGAGCAGTAAATGATCTTTCGGACACTCGTATGAGCTGGCGGAAATCCTTGTCTGTGAGCGCCATTATGGTCGCAAAATCCCTCCCACGATGCGGCGTACAGGGGCGGTCGTACAGATATCGCTCGGGGCAACTGCGAGAAAGATATTCCATAGTTCCTCGGTTGCCTCATCATCGTCATCCGCCAGCGCGAAGGCGCACGCTTCGTCAAGGTGCGCCGAATCTCACTGCGCTCCGATCTGTGAGGCATCTTAGCAAATATCGGCAGAGAGTGGTACAACGCGAAATCGGAGTGGTACTTGTACCGAAATATGCTCCGACTTCAGAAAGTCGACCGCGGACAAATCTACCGCCAAAACGCTAATTTTGAAACTCCCTAATATAATAGTGTAGTGTAGATGTTTAAGTGTATATAAAATACGCCAATTGCGTTGAAATCGGGTGGAGGTGTGGAGGCGAACCCCACACTTTTAGAGCCAATTTTGACCTGAAATCGGCGGAGGCGACAACTGGAATCGGTGGAGGCACCCCAATATGATAGGCCGAAAATACTTCGATCCCTGGCTATTATTGGTCGAAAACTAAATGTGCTCTTCACACGAATTGGCACCACCTGTATTGATGGGCACGACGAAAAAAACTAGCCCACACATAGTGAAACTAAGTACACATAGGTTTTAAATGTCTGTGAACACGATGGTGGCACTCCTGTGTGACAGAGACAGGCCCATCGGCCAATCAGCGATCAGGATCGATAACTACGGCTGTACACACCCGTTTGGCTGGAAACTTGGGAGACTCCGTTTTCATATACGTGAAGGGATGGTGATAGTCTGAAGTGACAGAGACAGGACCATCAGCCAATCAGCGATCGGGAAGGATAGCTATGGCCGTAATTACCGAATTGGGATGAAAACTTGGGACACTACGTTTTCATATGTGGAGAACACGATAGTGATTTTCTGAAGTGACATATAGAGGCCCATCAGCCAATCAGCGAGTAGCAACGTTATCTACGGTGGCACACACCTGCTTCGAATAAAACCTTGGAGAATCACGTGTTTGTGAATGAGGAACACGATGGTGACACTGCGAAGTGATAGAGACAGGCCTGTCAAGCAGTCAACGATCAGTAAAGTTTGCTACGGCCGCTTACTCCCGTTTGGGATGAGAACTTGGGAGACTACGTTGTCATATGTGGGAAAAGGATGGTGATAGTTTGAAGCGACAGAAACTGGTGCATCAGCCAATGAGCGTTCACAAAGCCATTGCAGGCATCGTACGCCCGACTGAATCGAAACAGTGAGTAGATATGTTTCGACGCAAGGTGAACTTGCCGGTGGGACTTAACTAAGAACATAAAGAGAATACGTATTTGAGTATGTGACTATAAGACAAATGGTGGGTAAGGTCGGAACATGCGTAGGAAATGAATGTGCGTATGTAGGTTTTAATGTTTGTACAGTACAAGTGTATGCAGAGTATAATTGGAGGTTGGGAAGTCTATTGTAGAGGGAGAATATGTGTAGAATAGACGTTGTATAATATATATATGTGTGTATAGGAACGACAAAGACTTATGCAGAATAGTTAAAGAAAATATGGTAAAGAATAAGTAGTGGAAAAATGTTATGGATGATTATGAGTGTGAGAGTGTTGTTGGGAATAGTATGAAGGTGAGTGAGTGAGTGTAAGTTTGTGTAGAGTATGAATAGGTGTAGAATATGAGTGTGTAGAGTGGGAATGTGTGCAGAGAATGAGTGTTATTGTGTATGGATGTGTTAGTGTTTGACTGTTAGTAGTATATGGTTTGAGTAAAATGAAAGTGTAAACGATATGATTTGGTGGTAGGTAAATGAGAAAGATACTGTGGGAGTGAAAGAAAAAGAAAATAATGATAATAGTTGATTAAAATGAGATGGATTGGGATTGATAGGAAAGGTGATTTGAATGGTTTGATAGAGTTAGTTAGAGTTGGTTAGTAATGTGGAAAAATGAGAAGAATAATAAGTATGAAGAAGTATGGAAAGTATATAATAGTGTAAGAGTGTATATAAGTGTAAGTGTATGAGGTGTGTAAGAGTAGATATGTAGATATTGTATAGAGAAGTATGAGTATGTGAAATAGGAAGGTTTATAGAAGGAGTATGTAGAGAATTAATGGGTGTAGTGTAAAGTATGAGTGTGTAAGATAAGAGTGTGAAACAGGAGAAAAAAATGGAGTTGAGGAAGGAATAGAGAATTTTGAGTAATAGAATTTTGAAGAAAAATATGGATGTTTGTGTGTATGAGTGTATGTAGAGTATGCATGTTTGTGGTAAATAGAAGTGTATGTGTAGTGTGGTGTAAGTATGTGTGAGTGTAAATAAAATGTGATTATGAATAGAGTGTGATTGTTGTAGAGTATAAGTGTGTGTAAGTATGAGTATGTGAGAGTGTGAAGATGTGTATGTAGAGTGTGAGTGTGTATAGTGTGAGTGTTGTAGGGTTGGTTTGAGTGTTGTAGGGTTTTGAGTGTTGCAGGGTTTGAGTGGTTTAGGGTTTAGTATACGCGACCGTTTGAAAACTACCTGGAAACCGGTACTCAAATTTTGTACAGGTATGTTATCGACCATGAACTATCACCTGAGCCGAAAAAAGTTTTCAAAAATGTCTGAGATTTTGTATACACGCAAAAACATGGTTTGAAATCTAGCATGGAAACATATGTTTTTCTCTGCATAAATGAACTCGCAAGGATCGATTTGGTGGGGGTAGGACAAGGTCCGGTTGCATAAATCGGCCTGGAAGACCGTCAAACGGCATATATGATTTGATATAGGTACATCGTGCTTAAGATAACACTCACGGTACTTCTTCTGAAACGGACGCATTTGACAACATTTCACTTAAGTATGAAACCGTCATATGGAATATTCTGTATGAGAGGTCGGACTTCATACAAAAACAAAGTACCGTAAATATCCTCTTAAGTACGATTCGAAGTACGGAACAAAATTCAGAAATGTACTTTTAAAGTGCGCAAATGACTTTACGAAAAGAAATGTTGGTAGAGATTTTGAGTACTTTCAGCCATATTGGGGGCCTTCTGCAGACAAAGTTTGATAACAT
This sequence comes from Phytophthora macrochlamydospora, assembly GCA_011947325.1. NCBI lineage: Eukaryota > Oomycota > Peronosporomycetes > Peronosporales > Peronosporaceae > Phytophthora > Phytophthora macrochlamydospora. The sequence goes on along the minus strand of JAAVTH010000766.1, from coordinate 5,702 downwards.
ATGGACACTTCTGTTGGTGCTAGATTGTTCTTGACGGAAGGTATAAGAAATTACTATTCAAATGTTTTGCATCTATGCACCTATAGTTACTATAAGTGACGTCATAAACGGCTTTTCGCTCCAATAAATTTATAAAGAAATAATTTTGCGGCCAAAACGAACAGTTCAATATTGAGAATTCACAGTTGTATAAACAGAAATATAAGCCTTCCGGTGACAGACTGTATCTTGACAAAAAGGTACATTAACAGGAAAATGGACAGAATCTCCGTTTTAGAGTATTTTTAAAGTGAGTATGGGCATAAGGTAGACATACATTTGGTGCCGTAGTAATAGTTGGCATAGATGGGGCGGAGAGGTGGGGGTATGGACGGGGCGAGAGCATGAAACCGAGTCGGAAACAGTCGAAATGCCGTTGCGCGCCGTTTTGGAGTGGTTTTGAAGTGAGTATGGGAGTCGGGTGGACATGGACGGTTGGGGCGGTGGTGGAGGTGGTCGACAAAGACGGGGTAGAGGGAGAGATGAGGGTATGGACGGGGCGAGAGGATGAAACCGGGTCGGAAACAGTCGAAATGCAGTTGCGTGCCGTTTTGGAGTGGTTTTGAAGTGAGTATGGGAGTCGGGTGGATATGGACGGTTGGGGCGGTGGTGGTAGTGATCGGCAAATGGTGGCAGTAGTTGGCAAAGACGGGCGGAGGGAGATACGGGGGTATGGACGGGGCGAGCATGAAACCGAGTCGGAAACAGTCGAAATGCAGTTGCGCGCCGTTTTGGAGTAGTGAAATGGTTGATGAAGGATAAAATGTACGTGTATGTTTGTGTTGGTAAATGGAAAGTGAATATAGAGTTAGTTAGAGTTAGTTAGTTTGTTGAGAGATTGGAAATATTTGAGTACAGGAATGATATGAAGTAATGAAAAGGAATGAAAAGTGTAGTAGAAAGGAGAAAAATGTAAAATGGTTGAATGAGTAATGGAATAAAGTAAGTTTGTTGTATGTGAAATAGGTAAAGATGTATTGTGAAAAGTAAGGTGAAATATTTATAAAAGTGTGTTATAGTGTGAGAATTTTAGAGTATAAGTATAAGTGTGTGTAGAGTATGAGTGTATGTAGAGTATGAGTGTGTGTAGAGTGTGAGTAGAATGTGAGTATGTGTAGAGTGTGAGTGTGTGTAGAGTGTGAGTATGTGTAGAGTGAGTGTGTGTAGAGTGTGAGGTGTGTAGAGTGTTAGTATGTGTAGAGTATGAGTGTGTGTAGAGTGTGAGTGTTGTAGAGTGTGAGTGTTGTAGGGTTTGAGTGTTGTAGGGTTTAGGGTTTAGTAGAGGCGTTCCTGGAAAATTGAACCTTGGGATTTATGAAACTTTGCACACATATGTATCTCGTTGAGACGTAGCTGCATGCAAATTTTGAACCTTGGAAGTTTACTGTAAGTTTGTATACTGATGAAAAAACTGGTTTTCTCAGAAAGGACAACTTAAACATATGTTTTTCTCAGCGGAAATGAACTCGCAAGGGTCGATTTAGTGGGGGTAGAGCAAGGTCCTGTCTCATGTAGTCTACTGGAACACTGTCAAATCGCATGAATAGATGAGATGGGTACATCGTACTTAAGAGTAAAGTCACGGTACTTCTTCTGAAACGGACGCATTTGACAACATTTCACTTAAGTACGAAACTGTCATATGGAATATTATGTATGATAGGTTGAATTTCACTCAAATACGAAGTACCGTAAATATCCAATTAAGTACGATTTAAAGTACGGAACAAAATTCAGAAATGTACTTTCAAAAGTGCGCAAATGACTTTACGAAAAGAAATGTTGGTAGAGATTTTGAGTACTTTCAGCCATATTGGGGGCCTTCTGCAGATAAAGTTTGATAACATATGGACACCTCTGTTGGTGCTAGATTGTCCTTGACGGAAGGTATAAGAAATTACTTTCAAATGTTTTGCATCTATGCACCTATAGTCACTATAAGTGACGACATAAACGGCTTTTCGTTCCAATTAATGTATAAAGAAATAATTTACGCGGCCAAAGCGAACGGTTGAACATTGAGAATTCACAGTTGTATATACAGAAATATAAGATTTCCGGTGACAGACTGTATCTTGACAAAAAGGTACATTAACAGGAAAATGGACAGAATCTCCGTTTTAGAGTAATTTTAAAGTGAGTATTGGAGTCGGGTGGACATCGACGGTTGGGGTGGTGGTGGTGGTAGTTGTCAAAGATGGGGCAGAGGGAGAGATGGGGGTATGGACGGGGCATGAAACCGAGTCGGAAGCAGTCGAAATGCCGTTGCGCGCCGTGTTGGAGTGGTTTTGAAGTGGGTAAGGAGTCAGGTGGACATAGACGGTTGGGGAGGTGGTGGTAGTGATGGGCAAAGATGGGGCGGAGGGAGTGATGGGGGTATGGACGGGGCAGAGCATGAAACCGAGTCGGACACAGTCGAAATGCCGTTGCGCGACGTGTTGGAGTGGTTTTGAAGTGGGTAAGGGAGTCAGGTGGACATAGACGGTTGGGGAGGTGGTGGTAGTGATGGGCAAAGATGGGGTGGAGGGAGAGGTGGGGGTATGGACGGGGCGAGAGCATGAAACCAAGTCGGAAAGAAATGCCGTTGCGCGCCGTGTTGGAGTGGTTTTGAAGTGGGTAAAGGAGTCAGGTGGACATAGACATTTGGGGCGGTGGTGGTAGTGGTTGGCAAATGGTGGCAGTAGTTGGCAAAGACGGGGCGGAAGGAGATGAGGGTATGGACGGGGCGAGAGCATGAAACCGGGTCGGAAAGAGTAGAAATGCAGTTGTGCGCCGTTTTGGAGTGGTTTCGAAGTGAGTATGGGAGTCGGGTGGACATAGACATTTGGGGCGGTGGTGGTAGTGGTTGGCAAATGGTGGCAGTAGTTGGCAAAGACGGGGCGGAAGGAGAGATGAGGGTATGGACGGGGCGAGAGCATGAAACCGGGTCGGAAAGAGTAGAAATGCAGTTGTGCGCCGTTTTGGAGTGGTTTCGAAGTGAGTATGGGAGTCGGGTGGACATAGACATTTGGGGCGGTGGTGGTAGTGGTTGGCATAGATGGGGCGGAGAGAGAGATGGGTGTATGGACGGGGCGAGAGCATGAAACCGAGTCGGAAACAGTCGAAATGCAGTTGCGCGCCGTTTGGAGTAGTAGTGAAATGGTTGATGAAGGATAAAATGTACGTGTATGTTTGTGTTGGTAAATGGAAAGTGAATATAGAGTTAGTTAGAGTTAGTTAGTTTGTTGAGAGATTGGGAAATATTTGAGTACGGGATGATATGAAGTAATGAAAAGGAATAGAAAAGTGTAGTAGAAAGGAGAAAAATGTAAAATGGTTGAATGAGTAATGGAATAAAGTAAGTTTGTTGTATGTGAAATAGGTAAAGATGTATTGTGAAAAGTAAGGTGAAATATTTATAAAAGTGTGTTATAGTGTGAGAATTTTAGAGTATAAGTATAAGTGTGTGTAGAGTATGAGTGTATGTAGAGTATGAGTGTGTGTAGAGTGTGAGTAGAATGTGAGTATGTGTAGAGTGTGAGTGTGTGTAGAGTGTGAGTATGTGTAGAGTATGAGTGTGTGTAGAGTGTGAGGGTGTGTAGAGTGTTAGTATGTGTAGAGTATGGTGTGTGTAGAGTGTGAGTGTTGTAGAGTGTGAGTGTTGTAGGGTTTGAGTGTTGTAGGGTTTAGGGTTTAGGGTTTAGGGAACTGAAAGGGTCACCCTCTGGTACAATTAATACCCGGACATGCCACACCCACCCGAGATAGGCAGTGGGTGACGCTTTGCTATTTGTTTCCGGTACAACTGTGGCATGAGGTGAACAGGGTGACCAGCGCCTATATAAACCCGATACAAACGTGGCAGACAAGGTTAATGCGATACCATAGTCAATTCAAGTCATATGAACCTAAAAATTGGTATCACTGCGAATGACAGGATTTGTGACATATGGTGGAGTATAGACAGGCCCTCCAACCAATCAGAGAGATATGTTCACTACGCAGTCAATATGAGATGGGTGCTCATGAAAATCTGGTAAATTATGTTAAAACATATGGAGAAAAAGATGGTACTTCTTATTTTGGACAAAAACAGGCGCATCTCCTAGTATCGATTATTTGTGCATTACGAAGCCAATTATAAGAATAAGGAGCAACAAGTTGTGAAACCTACGTTTTCAAGCACTGTGAAAAAGATGGTACTATGTTGGTGTGTCAGAGACAGGCGTCAACAGCCAATCACAGACCTTTACGGATTATTGATGTTATAATAGGTTACTTGACGCTAAAGTTTTGGGGAAGTACGTTTTTACGTACAGCGAACATGATGGTGGTATTATTTGAGGACATAGACAGGCATATCGCCCAATAAAAAAGCACCAGAAGGAACAGCACAAATACGCAGCAGCCAGTAGCGAAATCGTGACAAAATACGTTCTCGAGTACGGTGAATACGTTAGTGGCACTACCGTGTGCCAGAGACATGTGAACTACCCAATAGGAAGACAATACGGAGAAATAACGACAGAGAGCTCCTGTCGGCACCGAAAATCCGGGTAGTCACGTTATAATATTCAACGAATAAGATTATATTGCTCGCCCAAGCCAGGCACTGACTAAAAACGGTATTATCCGAATACACACTATTTACAGCCGTAACCAAGTGAATTACAGCCGTCAAACACAAAATAACACACGAAACACCGCCAACCAGTCTTGGAACGACCTCGGTGCCGGCGAGTTAAGCTTGCCGACTATGCCAGGCGTCCTCACGAACCGTATGCAGACTCTGAGCGCCTTCCCTTGCGTCCTGGAGGCGTGGCAAGTCGTGCCAGCGCGGATACGACACGAGAAGAGGCTTGCTGGAGGACGGGGCAAGAGCGTGAAACCGGGTCAGAAGCAGTAGTAATGCAGTTGCGCGCCATTTTTGGGTGATTTTGCATCGAGTATCGGATTCAGAAGTAGAGAAAGGCGAGGAGGAGTAGAATAATAAATAGGAAGTTTGTGATGAGGAGAGAGTGGAGAAAAGGGTTGGCTGGTTTGAGCTAGAAGTAAAAATAGTTTGAAGAAGTATTGTTAGGAGTGAAATGGTTGATGAAAGATAAAATGGGTGTGTTTTGTTTAGGTTTGTTTGGTAGATGGAAATTGTATATAGTGTTAGTTTGTTGAAGAATGGATTGGATTTGAATATGTGGATGGTATGAAGTAATGAAAAGGAAAGTGTAGTAGACTGGAGAAAAATGTAAAATGGTTGAATGAGGAAAGGGATAAAGTAAATTTGTAAGATGTGAAATGGGTAAGGATTTGTTGTGAAAAGTAAGGTGAAAGGTTGGTTTGAAAAAAGTGTATTAGAATGTGAGAATTTTAGAGTATGAGAATAAGTGTGTGTAGAGTGTGAGTGTGTGTAGAGTGAGTGTGTGTAGAGTGTGAGTGTGTGTAGAGTGTGAGTGTAGTAGGGTTTGAGTGTAGTAGGGTTTGAGTGTTCTAGGGTTTGAGTGTTCTAGGGTTTGAGTGTTCTAGGGTTTGAGTGTTCTAGGGTTTAGGGTTTAGGGTTTAGGGTTTAGGGTTTAGGGTTTAGGGTTTAGGGTTTAGGGTTTAGGGTTTAGGGTTTAGGGTTTAGGGTTTAGGGTTTAGGGTTTAGGGTTTAGGGTTTAGGGTTTAGGGTTTAGGGTTTAGGGTTTAGG
>JAAVTH010000765.1:0-27646 GCA_011947325.1 Phytophthora macrochlamydospora | reverse complement strand
CCTTGTCCGCTTTGGGCTCCGTTAGAATCCCGTTGAAGCCGTTCGAGATCGTACTGGCCGCGAGTTCGCTCCATGCCCCGGCGACCCAGGAAATCGCGTCCTCTCGCGTCGGGCCCTTGACTCCACCACGGTACGCCTCGGGCGGCCCACCTTCTCGGTGAGCCAGGCGACCCACCGCTGGCGGAGCCTTTCCTTCAGAGGCCAGTTCCAGGCAATATCGGCCGGCTGGCAGATACCAATATGACCAGCGGGCACAGGAAGCAGGTGCACGTTCAACGCGCGCCCTCGCGAGCACATCTTCTGTTCAGTGCTTGGAAACGCCGTCGAGCAGCAGTGGTATGGGGCGGCTCGGATCCTGTCGATGCTTGAAGTTGTAGTCCAGCCACTGCTTGGACAAGTACGCATTCCACCAGCCCGTCACGTTAGCGTAGATCTGGACGCCGTGCCGCTCTTGCAGGCGCTTGATCTGCTTCCACAGCTGCTTGCCCAACCCGTGACGGGTCGCAACTTTCTCCCGGTGGATCTTGGGCACCTTGGACGGACGACACTTGAGCACGAGAAATGGCGTGCGCTTCTCGCCGAACGACGACCCTAGCAGCATGCAGGTCATGCGCACCTTGTCCTTGCCACACGTGCGGACCCACACAGTGCGGGCGCCCTTCTTGTCGAGTGTTGACCTTGGTACGTACTCGAATAGGACCGGCGACTGGTCCGCGTTGTAAGCGACGTCCACGCCGAGCTCGTGCATCTTCTCACTCAGCATCTTGGTCATCGCTCGAACTGCTGCCGCTCTGTCTTCTGGAGTCTTTTGACCCTGCCGAGTGCGCGCCGAAAGCGCAACGAGTGCCTCTTAAGAAAACCAGCGCGCCACGCCCACGCGCCAGAAAACACCGAGCGGCTGATTCCGACAGCTGCAGCAAACTCCTGCGCCTTAAGCTGAAGCATGATGGCGGACACAGGTGCTCCCTCGCTCCTGTATGTGTTGACCCAGCTCACCAGCTCGGTTTCCGTCTCGGCGGGCAGCACAGTGGCGGTTCCAGCCGCTCGAAGCTTGCGAAGAGGACTCGTCGAGCTGCTCTGGCCAGCCTTCTCGATCTTCACCTTGTTATTGACCCAGAGATGGATGCTCTTCCGCTTCGTGTCGCGTCGGGGAAGAAGAAGGTAAGCACTGCCTGGACCCCGTGCACCTCGCAATGACGAACGACATCGAGACGAAACTGGTATGTCGGTGTGGAGCGCTTGTATTGACGCGGACGTCGCCCAGCACTTGGTTGGATCTGCGTTCGAGCCATCTATAGAAATGGAGAGTGCGATTGGAGGTTGCCGCGACTGACATTTTGCAACACAAGTTTAGCGTTTGAGAAACAGTCAATTGTTTAAGATGTCGGAAATAACACCAATTTTCTGCTGTTTAGAATGGGACCCTGCCATTGGCCGGCTGGTCTTGTCGGAAATAACAGTCCGTCGGATACAACACAGGTTTTACGGCATTCGCAGCACATGTATCGGTGGGTTTGACGATTTTTTAACAAAACTAGACCACACATAGTGAAACTAAGTACACATACGTTTTTGTATGTCTGTGAACACGATGGTGGCACTCCTGTGTGGCAGAGACAAGCCTATCAGCTAATCAGAGATCAGGAGGGATAACTACTGCTGTACTCTACGGCTTGGACTGAAAACTTGGGGAGCTACGTTTTCATATGTGGACAACACGATAGCGATTTTCTGAAGTGACATATAGAGGCCCATCAGCCAATCAGCGAGTAGCAAAGTTATCACCGGCTGCACACACCTGTTTCGACTAAAACCTTGGAGAATTACGTGTTTGTATATGAGGAACACGATGGTTACACTGCGAAGTGATAGAGTAAGGACTGTCAATTAATCAACGATCTGTAAGGTTAATTACGGCAGCTTACTCCCGTTTGGGATGAGAACTTAGGAGACTACGTTTTCGTATGTGGGGAAGAAGATGGCGATAGTTTGAAGTCACAGAAACAAATGCATCAGCCAGTCAGCGATCAGGATCGATAACTACGACTGTACACACCCGTTTGGGCTGAAAACTGGAGAGACTACGTTTTCATATGTGGGAAACAAGATGGTGATAGTCGAGTGACAGAAACAGATACATGAGCCAATCAGCGTTCACAAAAGCCATTGCAGGCATCGTACGCCCGACTGAATCGAAACAGTGAATATATATGTTTCGACACAAGGTGAACATGCTGGTGGGACTCAACTAAGAACACAAAGAGAATTAGTATTTGAGTTTGTGATTAGAAGAAAAAAGGTGTGTAATGTCCAAATATGCGTAGCAAATGAATGTGCGCACGTAGGTTTGAGTGTTTGTATAGTACGAGTGTATGCAGAGTATAATTGGATGTTGAGAAGTGTGTTGTAGAGGGAGAATATGTGTAGAATAAGCGTGTTGTATAATATATATGTGTGCATGGGAACGACAAAAACGTATGTAGAATAGTTAATGAAACGACGATTAATGATAGGTAGTGTTAAATGGTTATGGCTAATTATGAATGTGAGAGTGTTGTTGGGAATAGTATGAAGGTGAGTGAGTGTAAGTTTGTGTAGAATAAAAGTGTGTAGAGTGGGAATGTGTGCAGAGTATGCGTGCGGTAGGGCATGCATTCTTATAGTTTAAGATTAATATGGTATGGTTTGAGTTAAAATGAAAGTGTAAATAGTATGAAATGGGGTAGGTAAATGAGAAAAATAGGATGGGACTAAGAGAAAATGAAAAGAATAGTGATAGTTGATAAAACTATATTGATTGGTATTGATAGGAAAAGCAATTTGAATGATCTGCATACATGATACGCGATCTGCAGTGCAAACCGATGGAGGCGATGGAGGCAAAACTATAGTTAGCGACCATTTTTTACATGGAATAGGTGGAGGCAGTACTGTGATCCGGTGGAGGCACCTCCCCTCTATTGGCTAAAATCCGCCTAATTGCTCTAAAGACGTTTATATAGCACATTGCTCAGTTCAGACCATCGTCGCCCCCACAGCAGCCTCAAATAACCAAGCCGCTCGCAAGGCCCCAAGACCCCCTCCTTTCCCCATTCTGTCGGCCAGCCAGCGCGCCGTGACCGAAGCCAAGCAATAGTAGCGCTAGCGCGTCGCCAGGCTCATTTTGCGGCTGGACATGTCGTGGTGGACGTGATGGAGATGGAGGTCGCGCTGGCGGCGGCGGCTGGCAACTCGCGGCCGCGTTTTCGGCGTGCCGACGACGCCAGCACCCTAGACATTGCTATCTCGGTGCCGACGTATCAGAATGCTCTTGGTCCGGGATTTGTTTAAAGTCCGCGATTTTATCAAGTTTAAGCATATATCAAGAAGATCCCACATCGTTTGTGGAAATCGATGCACCAAGAGCAGCGAGAAGCGTTACGATGCAATCATCACCAGTTTTTCGTAGTACTGGTGGCCATACTACAAACGATTAATTTGATAGAGGCTGTATAGTACTGGCCGACAGGCATGCTTCGTGGGTTCCTCCTACCTGTGATTCATGACGTAATGCTGCATCTGTATTTTGGTGCTTTGACTGTGTGCTCGCGGCCTTACTTCCTAAGATCGCTGGGTCTAAACATTCAACTATGTGTTCGTCCAACGTGTCAAGCTATCGAAACGGTTGAGCACTGCTTTTATACGTGCCCAGCCTTGAAAGAAATGTGGCGCCAAGTGTGGGCTCCGTGGTCATCAGTCTTCCGACCATCTCTAAGCTGGCGACTGTTGCTTCTTCTAAAGCTCCAAGATATCCGCACAAGGTGGAGAGAGAAGCAAAAGAATTGCTGCTTCTTTGGAAAGTGCAAACTGCTATTGTTGTCCGTGCCACATGGAGATTGCAAAATAACATTCAATTCTGTGAAACGGAGGCAGGAATGCTAAGCATCGCTAATCTGCTATAAGACACGCTACCTATTCGTTTACCAGTATGCGGCGGATCTCCATTGCGATTGCTCCGCAATTGCAGAACTGGTCCGGCAATTGGGGTTTGTTCCCCCGAAGGACATTCCTTTAGCACGGCCGCAGAGTATCAGGTTCCCGCGAGTTTAGATGAATTCTGCGAGTGGATTCTTGATTAGATAGATTATCTAAGCTACACCTTCCACACGAGAGAATTCGCTAACAAGTTAATCAAATCATTTCAACTCAACTACAACTACGCAACCTTACAAAAACCGCAGCTGCCAATTTATTAATGCCCGATTAATTGATTATTTTGTTAACACAAACAGCTAACAAAAACTATTTCAAGTGCGACTCTGGGAAGCTGGTTATTTTCACGTTAGTGAAAATAGCTTTTCAAGTGGAAGGAGAAAATCAGAAACCAACGCAGAAGACGTAACCACTAAGAGGCCGTAGAGCAGGAGCAGAGTTAGTTTCCGATTTACTTCGCCGCGGCTTAAGCACAACAACCAAGTTATCAGCTATCTCAAGATGGTGCGCCTCTCGTCCCGCTCCTTCCTCTTTCTGTTGCCGGAAATGGTCGAAGAAGACTTCGACTATCCATTCTACGCGAAGGTGCTTCGGATTGAACAAGATGTGGTGTCGTATCGGAGACTTGAAGGTAGAGAGGGCACAATTTCCCGTCCCATGGCAGCCGACAACGTGGTCTCAGCGCAAGAGGTAAACAAAGCACACAGAAGATCTCTCCTGAGGCGTCCAGTGTCGATGAAGACAGCTGAAGCGGTCCACTATGGACAAGTCGTAGCCGTGGATGGCAACAAGGTATCTGTCCGATCTCACGAGCAGCTTTTCTCAGTGTCGTCGGAATCTGTTGCTATCGTTCCACCTGTGGTAGCTCTAACCCTCGAGCACGTTCAGTTCGATTGCAACTACTGGAGCTCGGATGAAATTGATTTGATCGAATCGTCCATCCTCAATCGGGTTCTTGGGCGCGAAGGGGAGCGCAGTTCTAACAACTTACCAGAAATATTGGATGGTTTGATAATAGAAGAGAGCCATCCCTCGTCGGCAAAGGCATGTCGATGGATAGACCCGCGGTCGGGCGAGTTAGTACACTTCTCGCTACAACACGCAGTCGACTTTGCATTTTTCGTCGATGGCGGTGTAGCTCCAGTGCCGTCATCGGTAGGGCACTCGTTCTGCCGCCCTTCGGTGGTTGACGTGTCAATTTCAGAAGGGCCGAGCCTACAAGGTTCGGTCGGTGATGGGAATACACTGTTTGACCCGTTCCAAGATGATGACGATTCTCCACAAGACAGTTCTGAAGCAAACCATGCGTCTTCTCGGTCCCAGCCACTCAATCGCGGTGAGAAACGAGCTCATGACTCCTACAGAGACCAAGCTGACATCGGTCGAAAACGACAACGAACAGCTCTTGACCGTGACGCTCTCATCGTGGAAAAACTCAGTGGCGACCTTGACCTCTTAGAGCGCTTTCTAAGTATGAGGCGGCGCACGAATGACTCTGACAGTAGCCAAGCGCACGACGCTCAAAACGTCGCTGTGGTTGCAGCAGAGCCAAGATCGATCACTTCCAAGAAGCCGTCAGCAACGTAAAAATACTCTTTCACCCCACGAGCGGAACAAGTGGACGTTCACGAACAGGTGACCTCAGCAAAGCACAAAGGTAAGTCTGCTACTGTGTTTGTTAAAAGCATGCTACGGTCCGAGCACGTCAACTTCAAGCCATTACCGGGAGTTTGCACGCGCGCGTATGACATTCGATTCGGATCGAGTGGCCTGTCGATTAGGCACTTCGCGAGGCTGTCGCAAGACGAGCGGGTGGCGTGGTTAGAAGCTGGTGGTTCCAACTTTGACAATCTGTCCGCCACGGCAGAGTTTGCGGTGGCCAAACCCGCCAGTACTATTGGCGACGTCGTGGACTGCACAAAGGTATTCCAGATCTATACACGCGAGTTTTGCTGCACTGAATTGGTGACGCTGGTTGAAGTCGTGGTGGAATTTATCGAGCATACCTTGATGAGGGTCAACTGGACTGCGGCTGAGCTTCCGTCGCTAGTCTACTGGATTAACGACTTGTTGGAAGACTTTCGTGGCGCGGTTGAGGTCAACGGAGACGTTCACGCGGTGCAACGTCGATGTTCAACTGATGATCGCCTACTCCGGGATCTGATGTTCGTTAAAATACACCGACAGCTAGAGGGAATGCAGAAAGGTGTGGACGCCGTCGGGCCGATTGTACAAGCGATACAGCCCCCTGCGAATCAAATCAAGTCGTCGAACGCTAGGGAAGGAAAGAAGAGACTCGGCCGAATCCCAAAGATGTCTTGCGCCAACTCCCTCAGGCGGTCGACCCCGCATCCGGCAGCACTCGAAGTCTCTGCATGCGCTTCTTGTCCAAAGTTGGCTGTACGACGGATAGTGATGGATGCTGCCCGAGCGAACATGGTCATTTCGTTCCGAAGAAGTTGCCACATTTAGTAAAACAAGAGATTGGCAGGCGGTTTGGTGGTTTGAAAGACGAGTACGTGCAACTGTGAATCCCCAAGGGAAGATCGGCAGTGCGTCTTCCTCGGGCTGATCACCAAGTGCAGCACTGCACGAAGAAAGCGAATACCAAGCAGCACCAAAGGGATCGTGATTTATCTCACGCTGCCCAACACGATAAGGTCGCGATATCGACGGATTGCAAGATCGACATGGTAGCCTGTCGAGAATATTGCACGTAGTGTGGTAATACCACACTGCAAGAGGCAGTCTGGTGGAAGTCAGGTGGTCGTCGGTCGAGGAATCATCGTCAAATGAGATTTGAAGGCCAGAGCAAAGGTGGTGATGTCGGTCACTGTCGGGTACCTGCTAGTACGACCGGCATCGACATGGGAGAACGAGAACTCCTAGGTAGCCACGTGAGGACTTGCTCTGATCCGAACATGATTAGTCGTCATTTTGATGTCGACAAAGAGGATCATGGTTCCAGCATATTGACGGTACTGACAAGGCGGCCGGCAAAAATGATCCAAGCAACGCTTGAAGAAGAGTTACTCCGGCATGAGATCAAGTTATCGGTAGACCACAGGCAGTATGGATTCAGAAGATCTCGGACTCCCGTCGTCTCTGGTTGTGAGATCGATAAGACAGCGTGCGCGTCACTGACACAAATTATCATGTCTCAAAATATGAGTTTAGAGGAAGCCACACGATTTTTACGCGGAGAAGATATGAATGACTCCAGGCCAAACAAAGCTCTAGACCCAGAGCGACTACGTTTCGTGCTACATGGGTATCCACACCTCGACCACTTACTCGACATTGCTACCCACGGTATTATTGCAAAATGGCGCGAAGGACCTGTTCCAAAACGACCACCGCCCAAGAATCACGGATCATGCAAGAAATATCTGCGGGCTGTCACCAGAAGCATTCGCGCAGGTCAAGACTCTGGTCAGTACATGGTTGTTGACGCGTCCCTTCTTGATCGGTGGCCTGAAGTTGTGTGCAGCCCACTTGGAGCGATTGAAAGAAGGACGCCGACCCAGTCGACGAGGTCCGCCTCATTCACGATTTATCGCACCCAAAAGGTGACTCCGTGAATTCGGCATTTATCGTGGAGTCGGTGCCCAAACTGCGTTACCAATCAGTGGTAATGATTGCTCGCCGCATCGAACATCTTGCGCTCCAGGGCCACGTCGGTCGGAAACGATTGCTGAAAGGCGACGTGAAAACCGCTTTTCGACATCTGAGCACCTGTGCAAGCCAAGTTTTTCGCATGGCTGCTCTCGTCCCCGAACTTGGCGTGCTGATTATTGATATGGCGGCACCTTTCGGTTGGTCTGGATCACCACCTTGTTATGCGCTTTTCGGTCGTGCGATTTCGTGGCCTGTTGGTACCAATTCACCAGCATCAGTATCAAACTCTGCTGACGCTGATCCTTTCTTCCCATATGAATGGGTAGATGACCATGTTTTAATAGAGCCAGATGTCGATGATAGATTGGCCCTGGCTGAAGCCACACTGCGGCACGCCATGCTGGCAGTGCTCGGACCTCGGTCCGTCAACGAAGGACATTTTCGGAGTGGAGCACCGAACTAGTCGTATTGGGGTTACGATGGAATACAATACGTCGTACGGTGTCCATTCCAAGAGAGAAAATTGAAAAAGCGTGCGGAAGGGTCAGGGAAATGCTGAGCAAAGCGACATCCTCGAAGACAGCGTTCTACAAAGTTCTCGGATCGCTGCGCCACATCGCGATTTGTCTGCCCACTTCGAAGCCCTTCTACCAGCGTCTCCAATCCCAGTGTACTGCAGCGCCTCGATTTGGCAGAATTTTAGTTTCACAAGGTTCACGGGCTGATTTGCGGTGGTTCGAGCAGATTCTGAAGCATGGTTGCCTCGCCAAATTACCGCTGTCAATGTTCGGTCAGATGCCTGAACCGATCGTTGAACTATACATGGACGCATCAAACCAAGGTCTGGCAGTACTAGATCCTTCCTGCGACGAATTTCTCCAGGTCCCATTCGACAACGAAGAGCTACTGATGATCAACGGGTGTAACACATCTTTGGGTGAGTTTTCCATCAACGTGAGAGAGCACCTGTGCATAGCTCTAGCGGTGTCGGCATGGGGGACCAAATGGAATCAACAAGCTGCTGGTCGACTCGTCCACATAAAATGCTGGAGTGATAACGCGACAGCAGTGGCGTGGGCAAACAAGTTACACTCGAGAAACCTATGCAGCCAGGAGATCAACCGCTGCATCGGTCTAGCGGAAGCGTACTTCAATTTGCGCGTGACGACCGGTCACATTGCTGGTTCAAGCAACTGGATGGCCGACGCTGCTTCACGAGCTTGGACCGAGCCCCATGCTTCACGATGGACTATTTTTCTTCGTGCTGGACACAGATTCAAGTGCCGGTGACCTGCAGGAAACTTTACATCAGCTTCTCGAGTCACTTCAGTCCCGAGCGCTGACCCCGACATCAGCAACACGATATAAATCCACGTGGACACAGTGGGCGAATTGGTGCGACCGACTCCAGTTATCGACATGGCTTCCCGAAGATCAGCGAAAACACTCCTATCAGCTTGCCCTTTTCGCCACCTATTGCTGGCGATATGGATGGGGACGAGCAACCACTGGTAACACTGCCTCCACCGTGTTGTCAAAAATTAGCCATATCTCGTGGCATCATAGGCGAGTGCTTGGCTACGGCGTCAGCCTCATGCCCGGCCACCAACTTGCTGTCACCGGGATGCGGCGGTCAGACCCACCAAGTAAACCCAAGGCCCCAGTCACTATCACAATCCTCAAATACCTGCACAAAACCCTCGACTTTGCGGACACCCAGCACCGAGTCATTTGGGGGCTTCGGTGCTGGGCTACTTCTATTTGCTCCGGCGATCGGAGTATTTAGCTATCGACACGAAAGTACATGCGTACGCAATTCAACGCTCGGACGTGTCCTTTTTCGACAGTGAAGGACGGAATGCTGATATTCTACAACGGGTGCACTCAGTCGTCGTCCGATTTCGCGCGAGCAAGAACGATCAGTTTGGCGAAGGAACGAGCCGCAAGTTGCAACGATCCGGACAATCATGGTGCTGTCCAGTCCTCGCAGCATGGTACTTAGTTCAACATCATAACTCGCTCGGCGTGGCACGAGGAACGCTACTCTGCAAGATCGACAAAACAACGAACCTGCAAGTGAAGGACGTGGTCAAGGCAATAAAATCAGCAGCGCAAAAGCAGGGCGTAACCCGGACGAATACGGGTCGCACTCGCTTCGGAGCGGCGGAGCGACAGCTTTGTTCAACGCGGGATTCGACAGTTTGGCGGTGAAGCTTTTCGGCAGGTGGAAGTCAGACGCCGTCGAGCGATACACTCGCATCGGCGACCGTCTAACATCGAGCATGGCACGAGAAATGTTGGCTGAAACTACATTGCAGCAAGTCTAGGGGTACCTTCTCGCCACTCCCTGGCAGCTGAGGCGCTGCAATGAATTTTCTGTTTTGTGCCATCAATGGCACGGCCCCGGGATGAAGCTACGAAGATTGAGAATACTATTAATAGTCTTTTATTTCGCAAACAGACGCCGAGAGCCGAGCGCCGCACTGCCCGTCTGGAGAGACGATCTACAACCTGGAAACTCGACCACGCGCTGGAGAAGGTGATGGACGAGCTCAACTCTTTCTTGTTGCTGGATGTCGCTCATATGCCGGAGAACGACCAATCCGACATTGCGCTGGGGTTCACCACGATGTCGTACAGGTTGGTGGCCGTGCCTAAGAGACCGTTGACAGACACTCCCTGGATGGTCACCTTGCTCGTGGGAGCGTCCGAATAACCGCCCTTGGACTTGCTGTAGTCTGAGTGCAGCACGATGGTGTTCTTGACGTTGGAGAGAGTGTTGTCGTTGTACTTGATGTTGGAGACGAGACCTTGGAGCCCGATGATGGTCTTGAGGCGGATGCCGTTGTCCGAGTTCTCGATGGTGTTACCCTCGACCGTGAGCCCCTCGGCCGTGATGGAATGGTCGACGATGTTGCCGCCGAGAGAGCCGATGGAGATGCCGTGGCCACTGCTGCAAATGTTGCTGCTGATGGCCGTGTTGTTGTTGGACGCATGGCCAGGCAGTCGTCCTGGTTGTAGATCTTTTGCCGGTGATGGTGATGTGGTCGTTCTTGGTGAGGTCGAAGCCGTCCGTGTTCTTGGCGAGACCGTTGCCGGCGCTCGAGTCGAGCATCAAGCCGGTGAGGGTGGTCTGTAGAACACGATAAAAACCTGATGATCAAGCCGATATGTATTATGCAGAACGATTCTGGAGCTGAGGATAGGATGAAATGCCGAACATATTCTGCTGAAAACAGCAGTTGACGACGACTACCGCCTAGTAAACCTACAAAACACCAGAAGTAGTGCTCTGCGAGTGTGCAGCATAAATTGCGAAATTTGATCGATCCTGTGCCAAGAGGTTTCAAGAATCTTGTGACTCTGGGAATGTACAAAAGTGAAACTCTGGTGCCTTGCTCCACCGTAGAGCACGATTACGAGGATGCATCTGAACGGCAGTTCGTAAAACGCATGGCGCAGTATCTTGGGAGAAGATGAAAAGGTGATGTAGTCGATCAATGTTTTAAGGATATCATGTCAACGCAGGCTGACGATTGGTGGTAGTTTTGTGTAAATAAATCAGCTGTGTCGACACGGTTGATTCAGGCAAATTGGACAAAGGACTGGTATTAGCAAGTGTATGATTCCTCTATGTTGCCACCGACCCAGAGCACCATCCACGGGTTTGACCATCATTGGCCATATCACACCAGCGCGACGGATGACGCAGGTGGTAGTACTAGCCCGTGCTTTTTCACAAGCTGATGAAATCGCACAACCAGGTTAGAGAATAGTGACGAATCCGCTCTTTTCGTCAACCATTAAGAAAATAACTTCGGTTCGCTAGGAACTCCATCACAGATCCCTCTGTGAAATGCTGCCCAGACCGCGGTAATGACAAATCCCTTCACGGGGTAGCTACACTGGTGAAACACTTCAGGT
Organism: Phytophthora macrochlamydospora; assembly: GCA_011947325.1. Lineage (NCBI taxonomy): Eukaryota > Oomycota > Peronosporomycetes > Peronosporales > Peronosporaceae > Phytophthora > Phytophthora macrochlamydospora. The sequence goes on along the minus strand of JAAVTH010000765.1, from coordinate 16,132 downwards.
TGATGCATCGGACCAATTCCGGCGAGGTCAATCCATGGTAGACCACACATGTAGCAGGTTCCCGACTGAAAAACAATTCTATATGGGCATTCCTTCGAGCGATGGCTGCGATAAAGGCACTTAAAACATGCCTTCACAAGGCATTGACAAGCTTGATTGTTCCGAAGTGGTAAGCGGTCATTAATCCAACAAACCGCACATGACGACGCGGGCAAGCTCGTTAGAAACTCACAGATCTCCCCTGAATAATTCTATCGTTGGAATTTTGACGCTTGGCCACTAATGCTACTGAATCAACCTGTCCATCGTTTTGAATGGCGCGTTTGCAGTAAGTCTTTTTCTCACAAACATCACAAGGCTCGAATAAATTGTTAGCCATGCAGGGAAGGCCGTCCCCATCAAGGACCAGCTGGAGCTGCTGTCTCCGGCACTGCTTGGTGTCATTTAAGGATTTTGTGACTTCAGTGAAGCTCCTAACCGACAAGTGATCCACAGCATTGCTGATATGCTTTTGGTATCGCAGATTTGTCAAGGTCAACGCTTGACTGGTAAGGCCGTCCCTCCCCGCCCTGCCAGTTTCTTGGGCATAATCGAGGATAGACCACGGGCTTCCTATATGAAGTATCATTCGAACGTGCGGATAATCAATCCCGACGCCGAAAGCATTGGTCGCAACATCCAGACGGAGCTACCGCATTTCCACTTCGCAATTGCCTTTGCCTGGTCTTGCGGATCCATTCCCGCGTGAAATCTGGAGACCGGCAATGTGGTATTTGTGCAAAATTTATCAACATCAGTTCGTGTAGCACAGTAGGTTATACATCTATCATGAGTTCCTGTACACTTCACGTGTTGATCACGCATTACTACAGAAGCCTCGGCTTCCAAATCAGCGACTTGTTTGACACAGTATGAAATATTTTCTCGATTCGTCCGTGATCTAATGGTTTCAAACTCGAGTTGGAACAGTACAGCGAGATCCTTTTCCATTTGAATAGGTACAGTAGCAGAAAGAAGGACTATTGGTGCTCCAAATATTGTCAAGGTTGGGATGAAAGCCATTTGGGGGCGATAAGAAGAAGCCGAAGTGATGAGGTGCGCTTCATCCACAAAAATCGTATGAAGCTGTGCTCGCGCCTTTAAGAGGTTCAAGTAAACTCGAAAGTCCTCCTGCCCAACCTGTTCGACTGCAGCAGAAATCAATTGAAATCTTTTTCCAGAGTGCCGCAGTTCCCTTGAATACTTGCAGGCAGTGAAGTTTCGAAGCCTTACTTTAAGCACCGATTCGTTCAGTAGAGCGACAGTCGGTACGATAACGACTGACGATTTCAAGCCGCTAGCATCAAGACAAAACTGGGCCATATAAAGCAAGCTCTTGCCTCCCCTGTGGGCAAGATAATGAGGCGATGCTTTAATGGCGATGAAGAAAGTGCCGCCAATGCAATGCCCTGTTCGACGCTCGGGAACGATGCCATCGAGTTGCTCGTAAATCTCTCGATGACCTCCCTAGCGCGAGCAAATGCGCTAGGTGGTAGTGGTGGAAATAAATATGGCTTCGCTAGCAGTAGTGGTGCACTACACGCAGGTGGTGCATGCAGCTGGACTTCGTGGTCATGGTGATGCCGTGGCGACTGGGATTCATTATTTGTTGTGCTTCTAACCGGAAGCATTGGCAAGGACTTAGAATTTAAACCTAGAAATTTGTGCCACTCGTAAGAGCCAAACCAGAACTTATGCAATTGGTTCCGCAACAGGCAAGAGGGTCATTGTCTCCTCTTGCGTATACTATTGATGCTGTATCTTGACTGTGACCAGCCTGTTCATCATATAGATCATCGGACATCCGCTGATCTCGAAAGTGAGGATCTGTCAGCGCAACGGCAACGTGACGATACGTGGATAGGTCGAGTTTCATATCGCTAAATTTTGAGAATCCCTTTGCAATACTTCTTCGAACTTGCTCTGCATCCATTTTCTTGCCCGTCTTAACGAACAAGAAATCAAGGTAAAGCGATGCAGAACTTTTGTGGTCTGGAAAAATTTGCCGAAAAGATAAGCTTAGACTGGTCGAACTAAATAGAAGTACAGAATGATCTCCTGGTTTAATACGGAAGGGGCAAAGCGAGCTATTGGCTTGAACACCCCAGTGACATTTATGCTTTTGTGATATATTTATATGGTCGAGAAGCGATTGCGAATTGAAAATACCGATCGAAATTCCAAGTTACTATCTCGTAATCGAAACGTGGCAAGTTCGGATGCTCGAGCAGGTTGTCCAAACATAAAATGCATCGTAATTACCATGTCATCCATGAATTCGTCACACTCAAGAAACCATTTCTTCACTCGTTGTTTGTGCCACGACCCATTCGACCACAAGCTGTCCCTGCAATTGGTAGAAGCCAAGAAACGTAACAAATCCTCAGGGGTACTAACAAGTTGATTTTCGGCTCTTTTCATGAACCAAGTGCCATCAGCTCCGGCATTAATATCATCGACGAGCCGTTTTGAGTTGAGTTGGGATTGATTTTGCTCAATATCGAAGCCACGTAGCAAATTGTTTTGCAATGGCTTTTTCATGCTTTTGTAAGAAGTCCCGCCATCTTTCGAAGGCCCTCTTGGGTTACCGCTGTTGTTTTACATACCAACGAGGTCATTTCGTCGTCTATCCAGTGTACTATCGGGTTTTGACCTTCCCGAGGGCCCGATAGGTGCTTTCCAAGCTTCATAATTTCCAGCAGCGCATTAAAACTTGTTCGTACACCGTCGCGAATATAGTATAGGTGTTCGTCGATGGCATTGGGTGCCTTCGGAGCGATTGTAACAACTACATACATTCGAGCCCAATAGATTAAGCTGGCGTAAATACTGGTAATGTTATTTGGTTCCAGCAATTCCAGATGATTCAATTCGCCACCGATTATGCTGGAGCATACTACTTAACGATAAACTGTAAAAGCCTCAAAATCATCTTGAGGTTTCAATGCTCCAATGTTTGACTCCGTCACGAAAAGCGCCTCTAATACTCGCAATAGAATGTTCTGGACTTGATCCGAGGTTGCGTCAAAACCATCTTCATCGCATGTACGCATCAACTCCGCTACAGTATCATCAACACGTTGGCTCGGGATGAAGGTCCAAATGTGTGCTCCTTCTTTGCCATCTTGCTACACTCTGCAACCATGTTCAGTAGGCGTGTCATGTGACGTTGATACGACTCTGTGGCGTCTAGAACAGCACCAAATCCCTTGGTCTGACTCGAAACCTCGAAACCTCCTGCTAACACGTAGCGCTGAATTAAATAAGGCGTTGTGCTAAGGACGGCGATACTTTTCGTGAAAAAGTGAGTGACCACTGCGTGTATATTGGCAGCTGTGCTAGATGCCGTAGATACTCGACACACTTTCATTAATGTGGAGCAACTCGTTTCGGTATACTTCGGTAATTTTTATGCCACTGCAGTTGTCGAAACAGGGGATTAACCAGATCTCCTTCCCTTGCTACAGAGTCTTCTGCGCGAAGAAAAAGGTTAAACTTTGAAAGTTCTTGGTCAAATCCGTCCTCGACGGAAACCTCATCTCGAACATAATCCACTGCAAAAAAATGCGTCCTTGGGCCTCGAAAAAAGTCTGAAGTTTGACCGGTTCAGCTGCAGTCATAGTCTGTCCTTTTTGATGGCGCTGCATTGTTCTAGCACAGCAGCACAAATAGCAGCAATTGGAACATTTTTCGCCATCTAACACAGGAAGACCACGAATAAACTTGTTACCGCCACGACTCGCCTTCACTAGTGTTTGTTCCGAACAAAGAGAAACTGTTTTCAACATGGATTCTAGTTGACCGACTGTCGGGGGACTTCTTCCGTCACTAAATGTATGCAATCTTGCCAAATGTGATCGAACCTTGGTCGCTGAATGGCCAACACAATATTGGCATGAAGTGCATATCAATATTTGTGCCTCTGGATTTACGGAGAGGCCAAGACCGCGCAAACTTTCCGGTGTAGTGAAACCATTTTCTGTTGGTTGTACAGCGCGTTTCAAACGTGACGAACTGGGTCGCGGGATACATCCACGTTTCGCGTGTTTCTGAATAGCCTTTGGCCATTTGAACAGCTTTTTACAAACTGGGCATTCAATATCATTTGTTGTTGCGCTGCGTAACACCTCGACCACTTTGCCATTCCAAAATTTCAAAAGTGTAGTCATCTGATGTACTTTCTGGAAATGTTGATCCTTTTGGCATTTTTTAGCGAAACTACTTGCACATCTTGAACACTTGTATGGCGTCATCGTAACCGTTTTGCACCGCTGTTGGCACGCCGTAGCAAAGTCCAAATCCACTTCCACAACAATAGCACCAAATAAAGCTTTCTGAATCCACTAAAGCAGCGATCACCAATAAACCTCCATAACAAGGACAACCTCCAAATCAATGTATCCGCAAGAACGCCCGATAAATAAATTCACGCCAGCTAGTAGAGCTGAAGCCCTCGAGAATGTTCACGGTTGCGAGGGCGTCTCACCAATCTCAATCCCGATGAAGAGTACTAGTTAGCCTGTAGGGGTAGGGGGGCGGTCTCTTGAGCGCCGACCACCCAACTTGTAATGTTCTCAGAACCGATCGTCATGCTGCAAGTTGGGGCTCTCGACGAGCTCGCGAAACCCTCTCGTTGCTACCTGCAATGATAGCTGCTGACGGACGATCTTATCTCAACCACATTTATAATTACCAGTTGAAGATTCCGCTCTTCACAAGGTCTCCGCTTCCGGGTTGAGCTGATCTGTTAGTTTTCTCATTCTTCTTTTGCACAATACAAGACACGAACTCTGAATTCTAAAGTCCAACGTTATAATTAGTAGCACTTGTTGGTCACACTTCAACTCCGTTTTACTCACCGCGCCACCCCGACCCGTTTGAACAAGACTCCGTCTCGCCCACTCAAGTGTGGAAGAGCAGAACCCCGTCATGGCGCTTCTGGATGGCCTCACTCAGGCCATTCACGAACTCTCCCACACGGTGGCCTCGCAGAACAACGATTTCCGGACGTCGGTCATGGATCAGCTGCAACATCAACAGGCAAGTAGAGAATTCAAAATTGAGGGCGCATCTATGCCAAAATTTTATGGCAAACCAACCGAGAGTGTGGACGAGTTTATTTTCGAGGCCAATTTGTTCATGAACGGAAAGAACATCGATTACGACCACCCTGGGAACCAGGTGCGAGTGGTGGCTATGTTGTCCAGTAACCTCATGTAGGCAGTAATTAGAATGTAAATTAATATAGTGTAGTGATACATAAAAAGTGAGATAACGTAGGAGCGAGGGACAAAAGGAAGGGAATGGTAAAAACGATGAAAATTGGATGGGTTGACAGTTAATAAAAATGATTGGAATTTTTGATGGAAAGTTAAGGGGTTAAGGAGGTATTTAAAGAAGTTGAAGGAAGAAGAAATGGAGTGGGAGAATATGGAAAGTATGTGTAGACTGTAATAGTGTTAGTGTTTGTAGAGTACGTGTGTAAATGAAGTATGTATCTGAGTAAAATGTGTTTAGGTAACGAATGTAAGTAAGTGTAGAGAAGTATGAGTATGTAAAAAGAGTGTGAGAATAGTGCGTATTGTAGAGAATATATGAAGAGAATGAACATGTAGAATATATTATAGGGGTGATAGTTGTTAGTAGAGTATGTAAAAGAGATTGTGTATAACGTGTGGATGTTGTAGGGGTATGTGTAGGTAATGAATGTGGGTAGCCATGTAGCGTTTTCGTAGGTGAATAGTAAGAGTGTGTGTAAAATAAGTATATGTTAAGAAAAAAGTTGTAGTGTGTGTAGAGGAAGAGTGATTTAGAGAATGAGAGTATAAGAGTGAGAGTGAGTAGAGTGTGTGCGTAAAGTGTCAGTGTTTTAGGTTTGAATGATTTGATTGAGAATGAGTAAGTTGGAACAGTGAGAAGTGGGAGTATAGGCATAGTATGATAAGATTATAACAGTGTAAGTGTTTGAAGTGTATGAGTGTAAATGGCGTATGAAATCTGTATGTTGTGAATATGTTGAGTTTGTATAGATTCGAGTTAAAATGAAAGTGTTATTAATATGGTAAAATGATAAATAAATGGGAAAAGTATAGAGGGCGCGAGAAAAAAAGTGATAACAGTTAATGAAATTTAGACGGAATAGGGGTTTCAAAACTGAAAGTTATCGTTTTGAAATATGTTTCGATTTGGTGGAGTACCACTCTCTTCAAAAATGCCACGGTACCTTGTCCAAATCGGACAGATCCGGCTCCGAAGCGATCCGAGAGTCTCACTCTACAATTTGACCGCGATGAGGAAGAAGAGGAAGCATATAAGGGATGAGAACTTACGTGCTATTGTGGCGTGGATAGAGAACCCAGCCAATTTCGCTCGTTGTTTTGGTGTTGAGAAGAAGACCTCGGTTGGAAAGCAGTCGTCGAGTACAGCCGGCTTCAAGGGAATGGCAGATATGCTAGCAGCGAGCAGCAAAGGGAGTTCCGACTTGACGCCAATCAGATGCGCACGCGCTTTGCTACATACAAGGATCGTTATCTACGAACTAAACGGTATGAAGATAGTACTGGGGCAGGCGTAACTGCAGAGGACGAGGAGAACGGAATATTTAGCCTGCCCCAGAAGTTGGAGTCGATGTGTCCGTGGTACGATCGGATGGAGAAACTATTCGCAGCGAAGGCAAATGTCACCCCGTTGGGTTGCTTTGACTCAACAACCGAAGATCTTACTGATGACGGATCCACACCCTATATGTCGACAACACTGCCAAGAATTTACGGAGAAAGCTCACCATCTTCGAGCTTCTCACTCAGCGAGCCAACTTACATCAATGAGTTCCCATCAATTGCCCTTGCGCAGTCAAGCCCAGTTACTGCCTCAGCGCCAGCGATGCCGAGCCCTCAAGAACAAGTTGACACCGCAAGCTTAGATGTCAACGCGACACTTGAAATTCCCGATCCGTGGCATCCCCCACTAGATTCCGGTCAGCGCGGTCGCGAGATGTGTAGAGTACAACTGACCCAGTCGCTGTATCAAAGTTCCGGTGAAATTCTCCTACGGCTGCACCGTTGCCGTTTTGACCGAGACGGGTCAAGGTGACCGCAAGTTGCAAGCACACAGGTCGCTGTTTGTGGGGGCATTAGGCGTCTCAGAGTGGAAAACCTCGTAGTCATAGATATAGTCGTGAGGAGCAGTAAATGATCTTTCGGACACTCGTATGAGCTGGCGGAAATCCTTGTCTGTGAGCGCCATTATGGTCGCAAAATCCCTCCCACGATGCGGCGTACAGGGGCGGTCGTACAGATATCGCTCGGGGCAACTGCGAGAAAGATATTCCATAGTTCCTCGGTTGCCTCATCATCGTCATCCGCCAGCGCGAAGGCGCACGCTTCGTCCAAGGTGCGCCGAATCTCACTGCGCTCCGATCTGTGAGGCATCTTAGCAAATATCGGCAGAGGGAGTGGTACAACGCGAAATCGGAGTGGTACTTGTACCGAAATATGCTCCGACTTCAGAAAGTCGACCGCGGACAAATCTACCGCCAAAACGCTAATTTTGAAACTCCCTAATATAATAGTGTAGTGTAGATGTTTAAGTGTATATAAAATACGCCAATTGCGTTGAAATCGGGTGGAGGTGTGGAGGCGAACCCCACACTTTTAGAGCCAATTTTGACCTGAAATCGGCGGAGGCGACAACTGGAATCGGTGGAGGCACCCCAATATGATAGGCCGAAAATACTTCGATCCCTGGCTATTATTGGTCGAAAACTAAATGTGCTCTTCACACGAATTGGCACCACCTGTATTGATGGGCACGACGAAAAAAACTAGCCCACACATAGTGAAACTAAGTACACATAGGTTTTAAATGTCTGTGAACACGATGGTGGCACTCCTGTGTGACAGAGACAGGCCCATCGGCCAATCAGCGATCAGGATCGATAACTACGGCTGTACACACCCGTTTGGCTGGAAACTTGGGAGACTCCGTTTTCATATACGTGGGGAAGGGATGGTGATAGTCTGAAGTGACAGAGACAGGACCATCAGCCAATCAGCGATCGGGAAGGATAGCTATGGCCGTAATTACCGAATTGGGATGAAAACTTGGGACACTACGTTTTCATATGTGGAGAACACGATAGTGATTTTCTGAAGTGACATATAGAGGCCCATCAGCCAATCAGCGAGTAGCAACGTTATCTACGGTGGCACACACCTGCTTCGAATAAAACCTTGGAGAATCACGTGTTTGTGAATGAGGAACACGATGGTGACACTGCGAAGTGATAGAGACAGGCCTGTCAAGCAGTCAACGATCAGTAAAGTTTGCTACGGCCGCTTACTCCCGTTTGGGATGAGAACTTGGGAGACTACGTTGTCATATGTGGGAAAAAGGATGGTGATAGTTTGAAGCGACAGAAACTGGTGCATCAGCCAATGAGCGTTCACAAAAGCCATTGCAGGCATCGTACGCCCGACTGAATCGAAACAGTGAGTAGATATGTTTCGACGCAAGGTGAACTTGCCGGTGGGACTTAACTAAGAACATAAAGAGAATACGTATTTGAGTATGTGACTATAAGACAAATGGTGGGTAAGGTCGGAACATGCGTAGGAAATGAATGTGCGTATGTAGGTTTTAATGTTTGTACAGTACAAGTGTATGCAGAGTATAATTGGAGGTTGGGAAGTCTATTGTAGAGGGAGAATATGTGTAGAATAGACGTGTTGTATAATATATATGTGTGTATAGGAACGACAAAGACTTATGCAGAATAGTTAAAGAAAATATGGTAAAGAATAAGTAGTGGAAAAATGTTATGGATGATTATGAGTGTGAGAGTGTTGTTGGGAATAGTATGAAGGTGAGTGAGTGAGTGTAAGTTTGTGTAGAGTATGAATAGGTGTAGAATATGAGTGTGTAGAGTGGGAATGTGTGCAGAGAATGAGTGTTATTGTGTATGGATGTGTTAGTGTTTGACTGTTAGTAGTATATGGTTTGAGTAAAATGAAAGTGTAAACGATATGATTTGGTGGTAGGTAAATGAGAAAGATACTGTGGGAGTGAAAGAAAAAGAAAATAATGATAATAGTTGATTAAAATGAGATGGATTGGGATTGATAGGAAAGGTGATTTGAATGGTTTGATAGAGTTAGTTAGAGTTGGTTAGTAATGTGGAAAAATGAGAAGAATAATAAGTATGAAGAGAGTATGGAAAGTATATAATAGTGTAAGAGTGTATATAAGTGTAAGTGTATGAGGTGTGTAAGAGTAGATATGTAGATATTGTATAGAGAAGTATGAGTATGTGAAATAGGAAGGTTTATAGAAGGAGTATGTAGAGAATTAATGGGTGTAGTGTAAAGTATGAGTGTGTAAGATAAGAGTGTGTGAAACAGGAGAAAAAATGGAGTTGAGGAAGGAATAGAGAAATTTTGAGTAATAGAATTTTGAAGAAAAATATGGATGTTTGTGTGTATGAGTGTATGTAGAGTATGCATGTTTGTGGTAAATAGAAGTGTATGTGTAGTGTGAGTGTAAGTATGTGTGAGTGTAAATAAAATGTGATTATGAATAGAGTGTGATTGTTGTAGAGTATAAGTGTGTGTAAAGTATGAGTATGTGAGAGTGTGAAGATGTGTATGTGTAGAGTGTGAGTGTGTATAGTGTGAGTGTTGTAGGGTTGGTTTGAGTGTTGTAGGGTTTTGAGTGTTGCAGGGTTTTGAGTGGTTTAGGGTTTAGTATACGCGACCGTTTGAAAACTAGCCTGGAAACCGGTACTCAAATTTTGTACAGGTATGTTATCGACCATGAACTATCACCTGAGCCGAAAAAAGTTTTCAAAAATGTCTGAGATTTTGTATACACGCAAAAACATGGTTTTTGAGAAATCTAGCATGGAAACATATGTTTTCTCTGCATAAATGAACTCGCAAGGATCGATTTGGTGGGGGTAGGACAAGGTCCGGTTGCATAAATCGGCCTGGAAGACCGTCAAACGGCATATATGATTTGATATAGGTACATCGTGCTTAAGATAACACTCACGGTACTTCTTCTGAAACGGACGCATTTGACAACATTTCACTTAAGTATGAAACCGTCATATGGAATATTCTGTATGAGAGGTCGGACTTCATACAAAAACAAAGTACCGTAAATATCCTCTTAAGTACGATTCGAAGTACGGAACAAAATTCAGAAATGTACTTTTAAAAGTGCGCAAATGACTTTACGAAAAGAAATGTTGGTAGAGATTTTGAGTACTTTCAGCCATATTGGGGGCCTTCTGCAGACAAAGTTTGATAACATATGGACACTTCTGTTGGTGCTAGATTGTTCTTGACGGAAGGTATAAGAAATTACTATTCAAATGTTTTGCATCTATGCACCTATAGTTACTATAAGTGACGTCATAAACGGCTTTTCGCTCCAATAAATTTATAAAGAAATAATTTTCGCGGCCAAAACGAACAGTTCAATATTGAGAATTCACAGTTGTATAAACAGAAATATAAGCCTTCCGGTGACAGACTGTATCTTGACAAAAAGGTACATTAACAGGAAAATGGACAGAATCTCCGTTTTAGAGTATTTTTAAAGTGAGTATGGGCATAAGGTAGACATACACATTTGGTGCCGTAGTAGTAGTAGTTGGCATAGATGGGGCGGAGGGAGAGGTGGGGGTATGGACGGGGCGAGAGCATGAAACCGAGTCGGAAACAGTCGAAATGCCGTTGCGCGCCGTTTTGGAGTGGTTTTGAAGTGAGTATGGGAGTCGGGTGGACATGGACGGTTGGGGCGGTGGTGGAGGTGGTCGACAAAGACGGGGTAGAGGGAGAGATGAGGGTATGGACGGGGCGAGAGGATGAAACCGGGTCGGAAACAGTCGAAATGCAGTTGCGTGCCGTTTTGGAGTGGTTTTGAAGTGAGTATGGGAGTCGGGTGGATATGGACGGTTGGGGCGGTGGTGGTAGTGATCGGCAAATGGTGGCAGTAGTTGGCAAAGACGGGGCGGAGGGAGATACGGGGGTATGGACGGGGCGAGAGCATGAAACCGAGTCGGAAACAGTCGAAATGCAGTTGCGCGCCGTTTTGGAGTAGTAGTGAAATGGTTGATGAAGGATAAAATGTACGTGTATGTTTGTGTTGGTAAATGGAAAGTGAATATAGAGTTAGTTAGAGTTAGTTAGTTTGTTGAGAGATTGGGAAATATTTGAGTACGGGAATGATATGAAGTAATGAAAAGGAATAGAAAAGTGTAGTAGAAAGGAGAAAAATGTAAAATGGTTGAATGAGTAATGGAATAAAGTAAGTTTGTTGTATGTGAAATAGGTAAAGATGTATTGTGAAAAGTAAGGTGAAATATTTATAAAAGTGTGTTATAGTGTGAGAATTTTAGAGTATAAGTATAAGTGTGTGTAGAGTATGAGTGTATGTAGAGTATGAGTGTGTGTAGAGTGTGAGTAGAATGTGAGTATGTGTAGAGTGTGAGTGTGTGTAGAGTGTGAGTATGTGTAGAGTATGAGTGTGTGTAGAGTGTGAGGGTGTGTAGAGTGTTAGTATGTGTAGAGTATGAGTGTGTGTAGAGTGTGAGTGTTGTAGAGTGTGAGTGTTGTAGGGTTTGAGTGTTGTAGGGTTTAGGGTTTAGTAGAGGCGTTCCTGGAAAATTGAACCTTGGGATTTCTATGAAACTTTGCACACATATGTATCTCGTTGAGACGTAGCTGCATGCAAATTTTGAACCTTGGAAGTTTACTGTAAGTTTGTATACTGATGAAAAACTGGTTTTCTCAGAAAGGACAACTTAAACATATGTTTTTCTCAGCGGAAATGAACTCGCAAGGGTCGATTTAGTGGGGTAGAGCAAGGTCCTGTCTCATGTAGTCTACTGGAACACTGTCAAATCGCATGAATAGATGAGATGGGTACATCGTACTTAAGAGTAAAGTCACGGTACTTCTTCTGAAACGGACGCATTTGACAACATTTCACTTAAGTACGAAACTGTCATATGGAATATTATGTATGATAGGTTGAATTTCACTCAAATACGAAGTACCGTAAATATCCAATTAAGTACGATTTAAAGTACGGAACAAAATTCAGAAATGTACTTTCAAAAGTGCGCAAATGACTTTACGAAAAGAAATGTTGGTAGAGATTTTGAGTACTTTCAGCCATATTGGGGGCCTTCTGCAGATAAAGTTTGATAACATATGGACACCTCTGTTGGTGCTAGATTGTCCTTGACGGAAGGTATAAGAAATTACTTTCAAATGTTTTGCATCTATGCACCTATAGTCACTATAAGTGACGACATAAACGGCTTTTCGTTCCAATTAATGTATAAAGAAATAATTTACGCGGCCAAAGCGAACGGTTGAACATTGAGAATTCACAGTTGTATATACAGAAATATAAGATTTCCGGTGACAGACTGTATCTTGACAAAAAGGTACATTAACAGGAAAATGGACAGAATCTCCGTTTTAGAGTAATTTTAAAGTGAGTATTGGAGTCGGGTGGACATCGACGGTTGGGGTGGTGGTGGTGGTAGTTGTCAAAGATGGGGCAGAGGGAGAGATGGGGGTATGGACGGGGCGAGAGCATGAAACCGAGTCGGAAGCAGTCGAAATGCCGTTGCGCGCCGTGTTGGAGTGGTTTTGAAGTGGGTAAGGAGTCAGGTGGACATAGACGGTTGGGGAGGTGGTGGTAGTGATGGGCAAAGATGGGGCGGAGGGAGTGATGGGGGTATGGACGGGGCGAGAGCATGAAACCGAGTCGGACACAGTCGAAATGCCGTTGCGCGACGTGTTGGAGTGGTTTTGAAGTGGGTAAGGAGTCAGGTGGACATAGACGGTTGGGGAGGTGGTGGTAGTGATGGGCAAAGATGGGGTGGAGGGAGAGGTGGGGGTATGGACGGGGCGAGAGCATGAAACCAAGTCGGAAAGAGTAGAAATGCCGTTGCGCGCCGTGTTGGAGTGGTTTTGAAGTGGGTAAGGAGTCAGGTGGACATAGACATTTGGGGCGGTGGTGGTAGTGGTTGGCAAATGGTGGCAGTAGTTGGCAAAGACGGGGCGGAAGGAGAGATGAGGGTATGGACGGGGCGAGAGCATGAAACCGGGTCGGAAAGAGTAGAAATGCAGTTGTGCGCCGTTTTGGAGTGGTTTCGAAGTGAGTATGGGAGTCGGGTGGACATAGACATTTGGGGCGGTGGTGGTAGTGGTTGGCAAATGGTGGCAGTAGTTGGCAAAGACGGGGCGGAAGGAGAGATGAGGGTATGGACGGGGCGAGAGCATGAAACCGGGTCGGAAAGAGTAGAAATGCAGTTGTGCGCCGTTTTGGAGTGGTTTCGAAGTGAGTATGGGAGTCGGGTGGACATAGACATTTGGGGCGGTGGTGGTAGTGGTTGGCATAGATGGGGCGGAGAGAGAGATGGGTGTATGGACGGGGCGAGAGCATGAAACCGAGTCGGAAACAGTCGAAATGCAGTTGCGCGCCGTTTTGGAGTAGTAGTGAAATGGTTGATGAAGGATAAAATGTACGTGTATGTTTGTGTTGGTAAATGGAAAGTGAATATAGAGTTAGTTAGAGTTAGTTAGTTTGTTGAGAGATTGGGAAATATTTGAGTACGGGAATGATATGAAGTAATGAAAAGGAATAGAAAAGTGTAGTAGAAAGGAGAAAAATGTAAAATGGTTGAATGAGTAATGGAATAAAGTAAGTTTGTTGTATGTGAAATAGGTAAAGATGTATTGTGAAAAGTAAGGTGAAATATTTATAAAAGTGTGTTATAGTGTGAGAATTTTAGAGTATAAGTATAAGTGTGTGTAGAGTATGAGTGTATGTAGAGTATGAGTGTGTGTAGAGTGTGAGTAGAATGTGAGTATGTGTAGAGTGTGAGTGTGTGTAGAGTGTGAGTATGTGTAGAGTATGAGTGTGTGTAGAGTGTGAGGGTGTGTAGAGTGTTAGTATGTGTAGAGTATGAGTGTGTGTAGAGTGTGAGTGTTGTAGAGTGTGAGTGTTGTAGGGTTTGAGTGTTGTAGGGTTTAGGGTTTAGGGTTTAGGGAACTGAAAGGGTCACCCTCTGGTACAATTAATACCTGACATGCCACACCCACCCGAGATAGGCAGTGGGTGACGCTTTGCTATTTGTTTCCGGTACAACTGTGGCATGAGGTGAACAGGGTGACCAGCGCCTATATAAACCCGATACAAACGTGGCAGACAAGGTTAATGCGATACCATAGTCAATTCAAGTCATATGAACCTAAAAATTGGTATCACTGCGAATGACAGGATTTGTGACATATGGTGGAGTATAGACAGGCCCTCCAACCAATCAGAGAGATATGTTCACTACGCAGTCAATATGAGATGGGTGCTCATGAAAATCTGGTAAATTATGTTAAAACATATGGAGAAAAAGATGGTACTTCTTATTTTGGACAAAAACAGGCGCATCTCCTAGTATCGATTATTTGTGCATTACGAAGCCAATTATAAGAATAAGGAGCAACAAGTTGTGAAACCTACGTTTTCAAGCACTGAAAAAGATGGTACTATGTTGGTGTGTCAGAGACAGGCGTCAACAGCCAATCACAGACCTTTACGGATTATTGATGTTATAATAGGTTACTTGACGCTAAAGTTTTGGGGAAGTACGTTTTTACGTACAGCGAACATGATGGTGGTATTATTTGAGGACATAGACAGGCATATCGCCCAATAAAAAGCACCAGAAGGAACAGCACAAATACGCAGCAGCCAGTAGCGAAATCGTGACAAAATACGTTCTCGAGTACGGTGAATACGTTAGTGGCACTACCGTGTGCCAGAGACATGTGAACTACCCAATAGGAAGACAATACGGAGAAATAACGACAGAGAGCTCCTGTCGGCACCGAAAATCCGGGTAGTCACGTTATAATATTCAACGAATAAGATTATATTGCTCGCCCAAGCCAGGCACTGACTAAAAACGGTATTATCCGAATACACACTATTTACAGCCGTAACCAAGTGAATTACAGCCGTCAAACACAAAATAACACACGAAACACCGCCAACCAGTCTTGGAACGACCTCGGTGCCGGCGAGTTAAGCTTGCCGACTATGCCAGGCGTCCTCACGAACCGTATGCAGACTCTGAGCGCCTTCCCTTGCGTCCTGGAGGCGTGGCAAGTCGTGCCAGCGCGGATACGACACGAGAAGAGGCTTGCTGGAGGACGGGGCAAGAGCGTGAAACCGGGTCAGAAGCAGTAGTAATGCAGTTGCGCGCCATTTTGGGTGATTTTGCATCGAGTATCGGATTCAGAAGTAGAGAAAGGCGAGGAGGAGTAGAATAATAAATAGGAAGTTTGTGATGAGGAGAGAGAAGTGGAGAAAAGGGTTGGCTGGTTTGAGCTAGAAGTAAAAATAGTTTGAAGAAGTATTGTTAGGAGTGAAATGGTTGATGAAAGATAAAATGGGTGTGTTTTGTTTAGGTTTGTTTGGTAGATGGAAATTGTATATAGTGTTAGTTTGTTGAAGAATGGATTGGATTTGAATATGTGGATGGTATGAAGTAATGAAAAGGAAAGTGTAGTAGACTGGAGAAAAATGTAAAATGGTTGAATGAGGAAAGGGATAAAGTAAATTTGTAAGATGTGAAATGGGTAAGGATTTGTTGTGAAAAGTAAGGTGAAAGGTTGGTTTGAAAAAAGTGTATTAGAATGTGAGAATTTTAGAGTATGAGAATAAGTGTGTGTAGAGTGTGAGTGTGTGTAGAGTGTGAGTGTGTGTAGAGTGTGAGTGTGTGTAGAGTGTGAGTGTAGTAGGGTTTGAGTGTAGTAGGGTTTGAGTGTTCTAGGGTTTGAGTGTTCTAGGGCCTGAGTGTTCCAGGGCCTGAGTGTTCTAGGCCTAGGCCTAGGGCCTAGGGCCTAGGCCTAGGCCTAGGCCTAGGCCTAGGCCTAGGCCTAGGCCTAGGCCTAGGCCTAGGCCTAGGGCCTAGGCCTAGGCCTAGGCCTAGGCCTAGGGCCTAGGCCTAGGCCTAGGCCTAGGCCTAGGCCTAGGCCTAGGCCTAGGCCTAGGCCTAGGGCCTAGGCCTAGG
>JAAVTH010000764.1:0-21824 GCA_011947325.1 Phytophthora macrochlamydospora | reverse complement strand
GCGCTGGGGTAACTGAAGGCGGGTCATCTTCTTCTTGCTCTTGTGGAGAGCAGAGGATAGAGGATATCTTCATCTTACCCGTAGGTGGAAAAATGAACAATGAAAGACGAAAAGATAGATTCCGCAGACGTCGACGCCAAGCAGTGAATTCGAGGCATGTGCGACCCGGCGAGATATCATTCCCAACTCTTCTGCACCATCGACAATTTCCCCTTCGCGACAATTCAGCTCTTCCTCTTCTAGAACCTCGCAGCCTCGCGAAATGTCGAAAGTCAGTTTATTAACCTAATAGAATCGTCGACGATAGCCAAATAGATAACTAGCTGATGGCCCAATGAAGATGTCTTTCGACTACATGTAATGATCGAGGTCGTCAAGGCTTTAAAGTCTACTTCAAGTCGAGGAAGCTTATACCATGCAGCGTCGATATTCCATTGAAATAATGTGAGCTTCGTTTGACAGTGTCAAATTCTTTACTTGGAACGCCTTGGGTTCGTAATGCAACAGTCTGAAAGGCAACAACATGCAACTGCTTCACTTCAGCAATCTCCTATCCTTCCGGTTCGTAGGTTCCTCCCATGAGCGCAGCGAACTCTCGGTCGGGCCTCCTGTAGAGCTGCGAGTGCTGCAAAGACGTCGGCTTGGGCCACTTGGCGCACGATTCGCCTCTTGGCGTCGAAATACAGGAGCAGACGAGCTGGGGTGGTGATGCTCAAGCCGATCAATTGGGACACCCATCTCGTCGCTCAGGACGTGTGGGAACATGGCCGAGATGATCTGTCGCGTGAACCGTCCCGTGAACTCGCCGACAGCTTCAACCAGACAGCCACCGGCCCCACCGGTGATTACGCGGACTTGAGCCGAGTCCTCGGTATCGCCTTCCTCGTCCTCCTCAATGAACGATAGCACTTGAGTGGTGGCGATAACGCACGTCCGGTGGTTAAAGTTGGGCGTGTCGATCTGCAGCGTGAACTCGTAGACACCACCGGGCGGTGGTGCCGACGAGCCGGACTGTTCCATGAACATACGCGAGAAGTTGCAGCCTTCCTCGGTCGAGTGCACGTTGCGGAGCTGGTCGGTCCTTCCAAAGAGAATGTCGTCGACGATGCTCAGCACGCCGCCTTCGATGCGTTGGCGGTTTAGTAGCAGACGAGTGATCTGCAGGTCGCGGCACTCCATCAGGTGCATGACTTGCTGACGGAGGTCGTTGACGTCCAACGTGAGATTGAACACCTGCGACTCGAAGTTCTGGAACTCGTGGCGACTGCGCTTCTGCTCGGCACTCATGCGGTACGCGCGCTTGCGTTCCTTGTCGGGGACGACGGCGAGGCGAGTGGTGGTTCGTGGCTTTTTCGACTTGGCGGGCGGTCTGGTAGGCCCGAGTTTGGGTCGCTTGGCTTTGCGAGTCGAAGCTGCATCCATGGAGACGGCGACATTTAGCCGGACGGCCTCCACAGGCCGAGCGTTTGGCGAGCTCTGCTCGTCGCTCGAGAGATTGAGCAGATCCGAGATGTTCATGTTGACTGTTGAAGGCGAATTCCGAAGTGAGCGAAGACGTCTCAGTTGATGAGGCCGGACTTGCGCTGTCCTCTGGGGTGTCGACAGGCGCGATTAGAGCAGCGCGTGGGTGCAGCGGTGGATTGCAACAAGAAGACCGCGTCAATCGCTGCCAATTTCATGACAGCCACGACCGACCGATGAGGTTGTAGATCAAGGGGACTCATGCCTCATGAGCACGCCGAAGGCACTCGGCGGAGCGGATTGAAGAGGAAACAGCGAGTCTCCACAGGATAAGACTAGTCCAGTTGGGACGGTGACGGTGAGTCGAAACCTGGCAAGGCGAGCCACCAACTCTTGTGCGTGTGAGAAGAATCCAAATCCGAATCCGCCCAGCAACTCGCAGCCTCCTCTTGCCATACATCCACCGAAGCTCGGCCACTCTTTCGTTGTCGACCTCTGCGTCTTCTTCGACGAATGGAATTAGTTCTGTAGCTGATATTGCCGACCAACTACTGCGACGACCACATTGCTCTACTTGTGCTCTGCGTAGGATCAACCGCAAAGAGGAAAGACCACAACGCTCGGCCACGGGGCACACAACTCGGCGGCGATTTTTGTTGGAGATACCCGAGCGATATCGATTGATCTAGCTGGTAAGCACCATTTTGAAGGACGGACGAGCGAAATGAGCTGGTTTCGATGGACCAGTTCATCGCTTAGAATTTTTAAAAAATTGAATAAATAAACAATGCCTTTATTGATAAAATTTCGGTAGCCAATCGATCATGGGCAAGAACAAGAACAAGAAGCGCTCGGGGGCTGCGTCTAGCACCAGTAACAAGAAGCTGAAGCAGGAGAAGCAAGAAGACGCTACTGAGACGGACGTGGAGATCGATTCGCTGGGTTTTAATGACGCCATGTCGGCCGGTTTGGCCTTTCAGCAGCTGGAAAGCTACGACGGAGCCTTGACAGCATTCAACCGAGCGGTGCAATGTGATCCGACGCACTTGGGGGCTATCACGCACTTGGCAGACGTTTACTGTGCCAACTCACAATTCGAGCACGGTTTGAAGTGGTACAAACAGGCCTCGGAGCTGTCGGACGGTCAACTAGATGCTTCAATTTGGTTCCGACTGGGACTCAGTCACGCAGCCATGGGCCAGCAGAAGGAGGCGGTGATAATGTACGAGAAAGCACTAGAAATCAGTGCCAAAGAAATTGAGAAAGATGAAGACGCAGAGGAGCTGATGCAGGCGTATGGGTGACTCTCGCAGCACTCGCTGAAACTTACGCAAATCAAGGAGATCTGGACGCTGTTGTGGCAGTTTTTGAAGACGCTACGAAGAGGTTCCCAAAGAAAGCGAATTTGCATTATAATTTGGCGAATATGCGTCGCGCGAGGAGCGCGGGTAAAGGTAGTGATATGTTTGACAAGAAAGTGGCGAAATGTTTGGAGAAGGCGATCGAACTGAGTCCTGAAACGAGCGAGTTTGTTGTCGACTTGGTCGAGTACTTGGAGCACCATCAGAAGCAACCAGAGAAAGTAAAAGAGCTCAAGGAGAAGGAAAACGCTTCAAGTTGATGAAGATCAAAATGAGAAGGAGCACAAGGAGGAGGAAAGCAGTGAAGAGGAAGCGGACGGAGAAAGCGACGACGATGAAGAAGACGCGGAGGAGGACGAATAGATCAGTTACAATACGAAGCGACTCGTTCGATTCATTTGATTATACTGTCGATTTACAGGTTGTCATCGTCGTCCACAGCTTCGTATGTGAGGCGACGCAGCGTCCAGCTGCGCTGGTTCGTGAGCACGTCCAAGACTGGCTTGCTCTTTTTGAAAGCCTGCAACCAGTCGCTTGCCAGCTCGCTGATTGCAGCTTCTGATATCGTAGACTCATCCGACACGACTGCACGCGCCTTGGCTTCTTCACGCAGTTCCTTGAAACTCTTGGTCTTGTACAGCTGTGTCCATCGGTTTGCAACAGCTTTCAGGTCCAAGTCTTGCTGCAACGTTGGCGACAGCTTCACGCCAACATTGCTGCCTGTGATGTCCTCCACTAGCAGCCACGCAGCTTGGTAGTCCTCATCAGCACCATCGAAGCTGGAGAGTAAACTGCGCAAGTCACCACGAAGGACTCGCGCCTCGATGGCTTCACGTGATCTCTGCGGTGCAAACTTCACGGCGATATCGCAGGCGCGCAGCGCATGTTGTGTTGCCGTAGCGTCGCGTTGAGATTTAACGACCTTCCTCACAAGCGTGGAGCACAGTTGCAGTCCCGTTTTCACATGTTCGGGCACCGGTTCTTGCAAAGTTTGTATCTGCTGCGTATCCAACACTTCTGGCTCAGCATTAACCTCATCAGTTGCATCCACAGCGTCATCGATAGCCGTCGGTCGCCACGCCACCATGGAAAACGCCCAAGATGACGTCGAATACACAAACGCTAATTGCACAAGAAACGCTACCAGAAGGACAGCTAGCACTACCTTGTACGGACTGGTCTTCTTCGGCGGAGCCTCCGTCTTGAACTTCCACTTCGTCTCTGGCAACAACGCCGTGTCAATCCCGCAGCCGAACCTCCGCCTAAAGGCTGCATCTTTCTTCCTGTAGCGCTTCTCCCACTGCAATTTATCTTCACTGCTGCCCCAGTATCTACTGTCGTCATCAGGTTCCCCTTCTCCCTCACTGTCGCTGCTGCCATCTCCCTCGTCCTCTTCGGCCTGCTCTTCTTCGTCTTCTGACAGTTTGTAGTCACTCTCCTCGTCTTCCTCCGACTCACCAAACTCCAAGCGTCGAAATGGCGTTAAAATGCTGCTCATGGGGCTTGCAATCTCCTCATTCTCGGTGAAAACCGTGTCGTTCTCGACCGGCTCCGTAATTTCCGAGTGTTGGGGCGACATGAACGACGTGTCGCTCTCGCTCTGCAGCTGCTTGGCCTCCAGCGTCTCGTGGATGATCCTCCTCCAGGCGTCTCCCTTGTTCGGCCTCGGTCGGCGTCTAATGCTGGAAGCTAAAGAGAGCATCACTGCGACGGAGCTGCACGTTTGAACGTTTCTTCTGACAAGCGTCGACACAGCAGTTTATCACGTATTATCGCGAACTTTATAGAGTATCAACCTATGCGACATGTTGATTGGTGTTCTGTGCCACACCACTGGCCACTGATGCGTCGGTTGGCTCATTTCAGGAATTCCTCGGACGGCGGCAAGAAGCGATTCGGGAGCGATGACACGCGGCAACCAGCGAGACACGGACCGTGCCGTACGTATCTTCGTCTTCTCCATCATCTCGTCTTTACTATCGACCTCTTTCTCGTCGGAATCGGCTGAAAACTCACGAAATCTTGCGCATATATTGTCGGTACTTATGACACAGCGCGCTCAGGCTCGTCAGGCTAAGCACACCAAGTCTGCCAGCGCCGGCAACCCTCTGGCCAAGAGGGAGGCTGACGCCAAGGCCCTCCAGGAGAAAATCGCCCGTAAGGCGGCCATGAAGGCGGAAGGTGGCGACGCCAACGCTAATGCCAACGGCAAGGGCAAAAAGGACAAGGGCAAGAAGAAATAGAAGGCCAAGAAGTTCTAGCACTCGGTACTGACGATGAAGGAGTTACTAGTCAGATGAATGACAGTGCCTGCAATATTAGAAGGACTTTGAGAGCTGCAGAGCGGCTCCAATAGTTTGGCGACGCTGTGAAGAAGACAGTAGGAAAGAGAGAATGAAGCGTATTTTACTCTAGCATGGCTCGGAAGTCGGCGAGGTTGATGCGGCCGTCGTGGTCGGCGTCAGCACACGAGATCAGTACGTTAAGATCGTCTTCAGTGAGCGCGCCGTAGCCCAGTCGCTCGAACACGTAGCGCAGCATTTCTCGCGAGATGAAGCCCGTCTCCTCTGGATCGTAGGCTTTGAAGGCCTCTGCAACGGGGTCAAAGTTCTTGACTTCATTTGGCAGCAGCAGCGCCTGCAGATACTCCTCGGTAAGCTCGGTCTCCTCACTCAGCAGCAGTCGAATGTCCTTGAGACTCATCGAATCGTAGAAGATGCCGAGGCGAGACCGCAAGTTGTCCAAAGTCACGCGGCCTTTCTTCTCCACATCCAGGAACTGGAACGCCGTGTGGATCTGCTCTGGTGTCACCAACACGCCTCCGAATTCCTACAGCAAGCAGCAAACAATTCTTCAATACACCCCAGCAAGCAATATTGACCATCATAACACTTACATTTTGCGGCACTTCAAAGTTGTCAGATGCATCAGCTTTGACCACTCGATTCAGGGCGACTGTGCTCTTCCTACGCGCACTTCCAGGCGGCGAAGCTCCACTCGCTTGCATCTCGGCAGCTCAACTATTTATGCCAGAAAAACTTCCATGCCCCAAAATGCCCGTTTCCTATAGTTGATTTAACAGATTACAAAGCGCGTTATATAACGAGGACAAGCGATGGACCCGGCGACGTATGACGAAGATGCGTACCGCGCAGTGCTGCGGGCCAGAATGCAGACCAGCGAGACGATCGTGTACCAGGCCGTGCTCCGCGCAAGCGTCCGAGGGCCAGACGGTGCTCGTCGCCGCCACGAGCGTGGGGCTGC
The DNA here is from genome assembly GCA_011947325.1 of Phytophthora macrochlamydospora. NCBI lineage: Eukaryota > Oomycota > Peronosporomycetes > Peronosporales > Peronosporaceae > Phytophthora > Phytophthora macrochlamydospora. The sequence goes on along the minus strand of JAAVTH010000764.1, from coordinate 15,738 downwards.
TGCACGTCTACTTACTCGGCGACGTCATGGTATTTAGCGCGTTGAGTTAACGGTTATATAACGCGTTGTGGTGATTTACACATGTCACATGTTTTCTCACACGTCGCAGAGACCCGAATATTGGGACCAAGTCGGCAACGGAGAGTAAGTGGGAGGCTTGGAATGCCTAGTGAGATCAATGCTCATGTATTGTGTTTGATATTCTACAGAGCGACGTCGTTTCCAGGCCCAAATCTTTCGTTCCAGGCGCATCCAACGCAGATTTATTCGCTGCGGTTTGCTGGAGACGACCAGAATCCACTCTTGATCAGGTACTTTCGCTGCATACGCAGTGATGTTGCTACTGCAACGTCTAACAAGATATTTTCTTATTGCTGATGACAGTGGAGGCGATCAGGACTTCCGCGTGTGGAAGTGGAAGGAGGTTTTAGCTGCTGCAAAGATCCAACGAATTCGAGCAAGTTGACGCCTGTGTATGTTGCACATTTGAAGCGGCGCACGCTGGGCTTCCGTGGGGCGTTGCTACCGGCTAGCGAGGTCAACGATATTGCTGTCGGCAAGGGATCTGGTCACTTGTTCTTAGCTGGCGGTGACAGCATCGCTCACGAATGGGATCTCACGACGCAGCAGTTCACGCGGCAATTTACCGGCCACGACGACTATCTGCATGCCGTACGCCACCTGCAGCATTCGCAAGAGCTCGTCACTGGTTCAGAGGATGGTACACTCGGTATTTGGGATGTACGTCAAGCCAAGACGGTGGAATTCCTACGTCCACAGCCCGCAGCAGCTTCGCCTTCAACTCCGTCGCCGTCGCTATGGGTCGGTGCTGTAGCGCACGATGAGTCGGAGATGTGGCTCGCGTGTGGCGGTGGTAAGAAGCGACCGTCTCAAGGTCAACGTCAGGAGCAAACGCCCGGCGGGTTCTTGGGCATGTGGCACTTGCCATCACGAGTTCCTGTGCATTATACCGAAACGACGTGTGATGTCCACGACGTCGTCTTCCATCACATGGAGCTGCTCAGTGTGGGCAACGATGCGAGTCTCAAAAGTGGAATCGTAGCTCGGGGCAGCTACTGGCTGCGGCCCGTTCGACGCTGCCGTCGTGTCATTTTTGCGTGGTAGACAGCGCTACGGATGTGATTGCCGTGGGCGGTGCAGCTCCTGCTATTGACATCTACACGATGCCTGGCGTCGTCAGCTTTTCGCTGGTTGTCGACAACGAGTCGAGTTCTCGCGCTCTGCAGTAGACCGAACAATTCTAAACGTCCATTATGTCGTCTCTATTCTATTGGAGATGTCATTCCCACGTCAAACTTCTTGATGCCTCGCTTGAGCAGCTCATTCGTAGTGAACATGATGGCTATCGACGGCACCACCTTGATGAAGTTCGGGTAAGTCCCTTGTACAAGCCACGGACGCCTTCTTCACGCACGATTGTACGCAGTCCGCCCAGTGTGCTTGTGTATTCCGTCGCGTTTCCTCGCATGGCACTCAGTTGGAAGCGCCGGCGAAGAATGTCCATCGGGTATGCCGCAGTCTGACCACACGCGCCAGCAACAGCTCCGCAAGCTAGCAAATACATTGCGTTGGGGTCGCCATGGTCATTCCGCGGCACCGTCGCCCGCAGGGTCTCAAACACCGTGAAATTCAGCCCCACGTAAGGAGCAATGCCCCAAATCGTAGGTAGCATCCCTCTGTAGACGCCGCGCACACCTTCCGTCTTGACCACCGTCGTCAGCACATTCAAAATGCCGGTGTGAGCGGTGTTGGCCAGCCCTCCTTGCACGGTCAGCCATGCACGAGCGGCATCCAAAGGATATGTGCAGCAGACTGAGACTACGCCAGCGATTGCACCACCGAGAAGCTTTTGCAGTGAGCTCAGCGACTCTGCACCATCGGAAATCAGCAGCGGCTTGAGCTTCTCGAACGCAGCGAATTGGATGGCCACGTAGGGAAGACACGGACACAGTTGGCGCCGTTGCCTTTGAAATACCCCTTCAAGCCTTCCTCCGCGTGAATCTGCCGCAACGATTGACCGATGGTGCGGTACTTGGCAGGAGAACCAGAGGCCTCTGCCCCGCCCTTCTTGATGTAGTCCTGCACCTGCAACAGGATCTTTAGCCGCTCAAGTGGGGCCACTGTCGTACGCGAAGCACAACCAGCGACTGCACAGCAAAACCAACATGAAACGTTAGCAGCGGGTATTAAATCGAGGGCGCCATTCAGAGGACACGCACTGCCGCCGCAGACCAAGTTCTGCAGGTCCTTCTTGTCCATCGTTGTGGAGATTTGGGAAGTGCTGACACCGTCCTCATAACGGGCGGACGAGAGCACGCTTGGGCATAGACGTGCAACTTCAGTTTCGACGGTCAAGTCTCCACTTGGCACTCATCTGGCTGCGTCCTCTGCCGGTACCTGCTGCAGTTCCCCCAAGTCACCTTTTGTCGCATCCAGTTCCAGCAACAACACCTGCGTCTGCATCCAGCAACTAGTCCATTTCTCGTCACACTGTCCTCCCTAGACTAACGTCCATCTAGTACTTGCTCTTGAGCGCAAAGAGGAAGCCCACGGCGAACGCCGCGACCACCGTGCCAATGGAGTACACCTGGCACTTGGCCGGCACGGGCAGCCGTGGTACACGGACGCGTAGCCGCAGGCCGGACGCACCGGGATGCTGCCTTGCAGCTTCTGCTTCAGGTCCTTGACCGCCTTGCCGGGCTGTGCGACCTTGTGGCCGCACTCGATGAGCGCGCCTTCGATCGCCTCCACCGTCTTGAGAATGTGGTCCAGACGGCGCGTGCTGGGGCCCATGTGGCCGATGCGGAAGTACTCGGTCTTGATCTGCTTGTGCAGGCCCCCGGCAAGCGACACACCGCGCTTCACAACCTTCGGCAGGAAGTCGGCGGCGCCAACTCCGGCAGGGTAGCGCACGCAGGTCAGCGTGTTGGCGCCACAGTCATCTGCCGTCACCAGTCCGCAGCCTAGGGACGTCATGGCCACCTTGACAGCGTCGCCAATCAGCTGGTGCTCCTTGAAGCGCTGCTCCATGCCGCCGTTTTCCAGCAGAATGTCCAGCGCCTCGTTCAACGCGAACAAGTGGTTGACCGACGGCGTGGCGAAGTAGCTGGGCTGGCGAGCCTCGTAGTTCTTCATGATCGGCAGCCAGTTGCGCCAGTCCACGTAGTACTTGACCGTGCTCGTGTTCTTCTCAAAGAGCTGCAGCGCTCTGGGGCGGATGACCATCAGACTGAGACCAGCAGGGACAGCAATGCACTTTGCGAGCCGGTGAGTACTACGTCTAGATCCCACTGCTTCATGCGAGTCTCCTCACCGCCAGTGGCGCAGACTCCGTCCACGACGATGACGGCGTCCGGCTGGAGGCGGCGGATCGCAGCGGCGAACTCCTTGACGTGAGCGCGGACGCCCGTGGAAGTGTCCACGTGGGTGATGGTGACCAGCTTGAAGGCGGTCTTGCTCTGGAGGACCTTCTCCAGCTCAGCCACGGACGGTTGCGACCCCACCTAGCAACAACAAAGGATAAGAAGCCTAGCACTAGAAAAGGTAAAGCGTTGGGCCCTACCTTGCCACGGAGGTGGGTCGTCTTGGCGCCGTAGCGCTCGAGACAGTCGGCCAGGTTGTCTCCAAAGTAGCCTAGCCACATAAAGACGGTCAGAAGACTATCACGCACACTATTCCTAAAGGTCTAGAGGCCCACCGTTGTTGACGATGAGCACGTCATCGCCCTTGTTGACGAGGTTGGCCCCCACCATGTCCCAGCCCAAGGTGCCGGAGCCCGCCACCACCAGCGGCTGGCCGTCGGGCGCCAGGAAGACCTTGCGCATCTTCTCCAGGCACTGGCCGAACACCTCGATGACGCTCTTGTCCACGTGGGAGATGCCCTCCATGGCAAAGGGCTTGAGCACGCGCGGCTCGAACTCGATGGGGCCTGGGTTCATACACAGCACCTGCTTGGTCATGGCTGAGAGGCTACAAAGGGAGGGGTTAGACGATAAAGAGAGAGTGACAGGACACACTCTGTACCTTGGAGCTTCCTTACTTGCGTCTACGCTGTCGATTCTGAAAGTGCTTCAAGTCCTGCAAGATCGAAATGAAATGACTGTGCCATATCCACACAAATAATGGCACGGTCGACTTTTGTTTACTACAGTAAGTTTTACTCAACCGTTCTGCCCGTAAAAGTGAAGATGCTGGCTCTTCAACTCGCGCTGTGGCGGAAGCCGCTGCATCTCTCGGTGTCTTCGTCACCAGAGCCGGCCACCGAGATCGCTCGCTCGCTGGGGCTCTTCGACCTGCTGATGATCGGCATCGGCGGCACGGTGGGGTCCGGCGTCTTCGCCACGGCGGGGCTCATCGCCAGTGTGTACGCCGGCCCGGCGGCCACTCTGTCCTGGCTGGTGGCCGGCGTCGGCTGCATCCTGAGCGGCCTATCCTTCATGGAGTTGGCGTGCCTCATCCCCTCGGCCGGCAGCACGTACGCCTACGCCTACCACGCACTGGGCGAACTGCCGGCCTTGATCGCAGGCTTCCTCCTAACGTTAGAGTACGGCGTGTCCAGCGCCGGTGGAGCCAGGGCCTGGAGTGACAAGTTTACTCAATGGCTAGAAACACAATTCGGCGTGACAGGGCCTGTGTGGATGAAGTCCGACGAGTCCGGCATCGACCTGTACGCCGGCCTGCTCATTGCCGGCAGCACGGCCATCATTCTGTGCGGCATGCAGGCCGGCAAAACGGTAGTCAATGTGGTCACCATGACGAAAATTACCGTCGTGCTTTTCATTATTGTGGTGGGGTTGGCGAACTTTAATGTGGACAAAGTTACGCCTTTTGTGCCGGCTCAAACGTTGGTAGAAGTGGATGGAGAGCAGCAACTGAGTTACGGCTGGCCGGGGTTCTAGCGGGGGCAAGTGCGAGTTTCTACGGCTATATTGGCTACGATGAAGTGTGTTGTTTAGCAGGTGAAGCGAAGAACCCGGCCAAGAACATCCCACGAGCTGTGGTGGGGACTATCATCGGCGCTGCGACGCTGTCAATCTTGGCGACGTTTGCTCTAGTGGGCATGCAAAAGTACACGGAAATTGATGCGGAAGAGTCGTACGGAAATGCGTTTGGCAGTATAGGATTGGACTGGGCGGCCAGTTTTGTGGCTAGCGGTGAGGTTTTGACCATGCCGATCACCAGTTTTATTGGCTTTTGGCGCAGCCCAGGGTGCAGTACGCCATGGCGAAGGACGGGCTACTGCCCGCGGTGTTCGCACAGGTGGACGCTAACGGGAACTTGTTCCGTGGCACACTGTTGTGTGGGATTGGCATCACTGCACTTGCCGTTTTAGTGCCGTTCCAAGTACTGTGGAATTTTATCTCGCTGGGGATTTTAGTTGCGTTCAACCTGACCAACGCGTCGCTGTTACTTGTACGAGCACAATCCAATTCTCGCGACGAGGAAGCTAGTAAAACAGAGGAGGCGACCAATTCCAAGCGGTCGCAAGGCGTGTTCATTTCTTGGTATGTGGTGTCGTCTTTCCTAGCGGCATATCATTGGCAAAAGGGAGTGATCTCAGTCGTCCCGGAGTCGCTTTTAAAGGACGGAAGTGTGTCGTTGTTTGACCGGTATATGCGAACGGTGGGGCCTTTTGTCGCAGCGTTCTTCACGGTGGTTGCTGTCGGTTTAATGTTCGCGTTAAGTGCAGCGGAGAAGGAGCAGGCTGCTTCGTCCGCTGCTGAAAAGAAGACGGTGCCCAAGCAGGACCCGTAGAAATCGTTTTATCATCGAAGAAGCAGGATGATAAAGAGAATGGCCAGCAAGCTCAATGTTTCCATCGAAAGCGATCTGTGGATCGGGAGGATGGCGAGGCACACGTTGACGAAGATGATAGGGAACTCGAACTGGCAGGTAAATCGTCGGAAGCGACTTCTCGACTAGAAAATGGCCACTCGTCTGTGGATGGAGGCACTGTAGATAGCGAAAGTGATGTTGACAAGGACGACTCAACCAACAGCGACAACGACGACAATGCAGCCGAAGGAGACGAAACAACATTTCGAGCTCCGTTCGTCCCATTCTCGCCGTGTGTGGCGATTTTCTTCAATTGGTTTCTGTTTGCCCAAATGGATAGCATGAGCGTGCTCCTCGTTTTGCTGTGGCTGCTGCTCGCTGTGGCGGTTTACTTTGGATACAGTCGCCACCACAGTCTCGCTTTTCAGCAGACTCAATACCATCAACTTGCACAGCACTAGACGGGCTAGCAGATGGGGAGGTCATGCGGCGCGTATTTCTGATAGAAACTTCGGCTCGCTGCGCTTCCATCTTGCCATACCAACGATATGTGCGTGCAATATGTATGTTGCTTCGCGTTGTGTTTGAGCTGTGTTGTACCAGGATCCCGGTAGGCAGCATGAAGTCCTTTTAGCTGAACAAGCTGGTGTACCTACAGTACATTGTTTACCCATGAATCGATCACCAAAGTACTACTCCATGCGTTCACAATGAATCCTTCCAGGCCACTTTTATATCTGGCTCGACTGTTCAAAATGCTCAAGGTCGTGGGCCTCGTCCTCCGTGGTGTGCTATCTGACGATGTTCCTGGTGATGTAGCGTTCATTATCTCGGATTTCCTCGTCGAAGACTTTGCAGTCGACCAGGCTTGTCAGCTGGGCTCAGTCGGATCCTCAGCTCTCCTTGAGTTCGTGTGGTCACGAGGTCTGCGGGGACTTCAAAGCAGCTCCTGGATGATAGCCAAGCTGGTTCATACCGAGCCTCACTATTATCACTGGGCGTTTTCTCGAGCACTAGTACAAGCTGTAAAACGTGGCGACTTGATCATTGTTGAATGGCTGTTAGATCATTTTCCAGGATGTCGAGTCACGAAAGATGTGGGAATCGAAGCTGCGAGATGTGGCCAATTGCGGCTACTACAGTTTCTAGAGAATGACGATCGTCATGGAGGAATGGAGTGGATTAGTTGCTGTGTACAGGAAGCTGCAAAATCTGGTCATTGGGAATTGGTACGCTGGCTGGACGAGCGTGTAAGTTCCCCTGAAACGCGACGTGCCGATGATCGAACGTTGTGTTTTGCCATCGAACAGAACGATTTTGAGCAAGTCAAATGGGCCGTGTCGATGGGGTTTGCCGGATCACAATCCTTTGGTCACGATGACTCGGTAATTGAATGGACAACACGACGTCAAATTTGGTGTTATCTACTGGGAAGTGGAAGGTATGAATTCCTGAAAGCTGCAGTTGGAGAGGCCATCAAGATGGGAGACATCGCCTGTGTGCTCTGGCTGCTGCAGTTTATTGACGAGAGCGATGCGCAAGGCGTCCTACAAGCTTTGAATGACATGCTGGAATTTGCTAGCGATTGTGGACAGCTAGCTATTGTTCAGTGGCTACTTGATGCTAATCATCTGCTTCCTCATGGTCCGTCAGATGCCATGATCGCGGCAGCAAGAGGTGGCAGTCTCGATGTGGTTCGTTGGCTTTACGATCGTTACGGGGTGATTCAACTATCGACCTCTTTCGAGGAAGGGAAAGTGGAAATGAGCTCGGGTGCATCATTCCTGGTACTGCATTTGACGTCGCAGCATGCAACGGACGCCTCAAAGTGCTTCAATTCCTTCATCAAATTGATCTTTCATACCAAAATGGTAGCGTAGATAACAGCACCAACAAGGGTTCTGTGGTATGTACCGTAGCTGCGATGGATGGTGCCGCGTTGGCTGGTCACGTTGACGTAGTGAAGGGGCTGCATTTCAACCGGTCCGAGGGATGCACAACACTGGCGATGGACACCGTAGCAGGAACGTACGTGTATCTCAATCCAGGATTTCACAAGCGCAAGTTGAGTTTTAGTGAACGTCTGGAATTTCTGCAGTGGTTGCATGTAAACCGGTCGGAAGGCTGCACATTTTCAGCAATGAACGCCGCTGCACGAAAGGGAGATTTCAATACGTTGCAGTGGCTTTATGAAAACACGGATAGTGGCTGTACGTTCCGAGCTGTGGATGAAGCTGCTCGACTTGGGCGACTAGATATTTTGATGTGGCTACGAGGACATTGCGATGCGGAGTGTACAAGTCACGCCTTCAACAACGCGGCATCACTAGGTCATTTGGAAACGGTGAAGTGGTTGCACTCAAACTACCCTCAAGTTAGTATGACCCATGCGTTGGGCGGGACCATTAGAAGTTCGTGCCACAAGCAACGGCAGCTGCGAACGATCAAGTGGCTGCTCGGTCACACTCCAAAAGGCGAAATTCTGCGAACGATCCGCAACGCCATCTTCTACAACGAGTTCGAGATCGCGCTGTTCCTGCATTCTCAGAGTCCTGTATACAGCAACCATGAAGTGGCGCATATCATGCGGAACTTTGATCACCAGCTACCTCACCTGCCCGATACAAAGGACATTCGTTCTTGGGTAAGCGAGCAGTACCCACTACACGCAGCAGCAGATGCCGCCTAGAGCTCCCTGTAGACCTGTGGTCATCTAGCAGGAAAGCTTCAGTGGTCCTGATACGTTCTTGGATACACCAGATTTCTTCCTCCATGGGTTGACGCGCCATTCGCGAATTTGACGCTTCATTCCAAGATCTCAGCAATGCTCGCGGTGGTCAAGTTAGTCTTGAAGGCCAAGTTTCCAACCGACATTCCTGTGGATGCGGATGCTATGATATCGGACTTCCTCGTCGTTGACATGGGCCTTGACCAGGCCTGCACTTTGAATCCTGTCGGGTCTTCGGTCCTCCTTGATTTCATCTGGGCTCGACAGCATCTCACACAAAATGCACCACACCTTGCATGGAATCACCGTGTCGGATTCAAATCCAGGGCATGGTCATCTCCGAAACGCACAAACCATTCATTTTGGCTTGAACGTATCTTAGGACTCGTTTGATTCTCTCCCACCACATTCTTTAGGGGATGCAAGTTTTGCGTTGAGGACGCGCCGCAAACTTGACGTCGATACGGGAGTTTTCTCGAGCACTAGTACAAGCTGTAAAGCATGGCGACTTGACCGTAGTGGAGTGGCTGTTAGATCATTTTCCTGGGTATCGGGTCACTCAAGATGTGGGAACGTAAGCTGCGAGGTGTGGTCAACTGTGGCTACTACAGTTCCCAGAGGGTGACGATCGTCATGGAGGAAACTGCTGTGTGCATGAAGCTGCAACCGCTGGTCATTGGGAATTGGTACGGTGGCTGGACTACCGCGTAAGTTCGCCCGAATTTCGACGCTGCGATAAATTTATGCCATCGAACAGAACGACGCTGAGCAGATCAAGTGGGCCATGTCAATAGGTTTTGCCGGAACACAAATCTTGCGTGGCGTCTGTAGATGAATGGCCAATACGACGTCAGATTTGGTGCTGTCTGCTGGAAACCGAAAGTGTTAAATTCGCAAAAGCTGCTTTTAAAAGAGCTACACAGGCGGGTGCTATCGAGTTTCTTCAGGGGACGATGTCGTAAGTTGGTAACAGTTATCTCGATGTCCGAGCTCTGCAGCGTGCGTTAAAGGACATTGTAGACTATGCTAGCGAATACGGCGAGTTATCGATCGTGCAATTACTACTTGTTCTGCGCCCCGTGCTGCCCGATTGCCCGTCGGATGCGACGTTCGTGGCTGCAATAGGTGGCCGTCTCAATGTGACGCGTTGGCTTACGATACTCGCAGAGATGATCCCAATACCGATCTCTACGGAGGAAGACAGAGCGAAAGTCAACTTGGACACATCGTTCCTGGCACTGCGTTTGATGCCGCCGCATGCAACAGCCGACTTGAAGTGCTGCCATTCCTTCATCAAGTTGCTATTTCTTACCGATCGGGTAGTGGCATGCGCCGATGCTGCAAGGGCAGCACTCAACGGTCATATCGAAGTAGTGAAATGTTTGCTTGTTAACCACCCCGAAGGCTGTGCGACACAAGCCATGGACACTGCGGCGGGAATCGACATTTTTATCTATCCAGGATTCCACAAACGCGAGCTGACTCTAGTGAACGCTTAGAATTCTTGCAGTGGTTGCACAAGAACCGATCGGAAGGATGCACAGTTTTGGCGACGAACGCTGCAGTAGGCCAGGGGATTTTGAAATACTGCTGTCGCTCCATGAAAACACGGCAATTCATGGTTACCTCAATGGACGCGTGGTCTGCTGGCCATGATGAAGTGGCGACGTGAGAAGTGTTGAGTACTATTGGGCGGCCCCAAGATATTTCGAACATTGCATCTGGCTTCGATGATGATGCGAGTGCTTCCACGAAAGCCACATTCTCCTTCGCGCCACCAGGTCATTGTCGAATTCGCCTTTTTCTCGACAATGCTGGAGCTAACTGCTGTGCAGCTCGTGCTGCGGTACAAGTTAAAGAAAGGTGTCTTCCCGTCCGACGTGGCCTCTCTACTGGCAGACTTCGTCGTCGACGACATGCCGTTGAGTCGAGCTTGTGAGCTGACCAACATCGTGGGGTCGTTTGACCTCGTCAAGTTCATCTGGAAACGAGGCCTACAAAACCTCGGTAGCTGTGACTGGACAGTGGGGAACTCGTCCACAGTGAACCGCACTACTACCGCTGGGAATACTCTCAAGCTCTGATCCAAGCGGTTAAGAGAGGAGATCTAAGCATGACCTCGTGGTTGTGCGGCCACTTTAAAGGCTGTCGGGTGACCAAGGAAGTGGTCAACGAAGCTGCTCGAGGGGTTATCTCGGAGCGCTCCAAATGCTGGCCGAAGACGCTGGCAATGCTGGCGTGGTGTGGACGAGCGAGAGTGTCCAAAAAGCAGCTGAAGCAGGTCGATGGGATGTAGCGCGGTGGCTCGACTGCCGGGCCAATACAGCGAACACAAGGCAGGAGGATACCGGCACCTTGTACTACGCCGTTCAGCAGAACAACTTGGAGCAAGTCAAGTGGGCACTGGCCATGGGATTTTCATGTGATGAGGTTTCCCTCCCTGAAGTCTCGACCATCGCAGAATGGCAGAAGACTGCGGAGATTGTGCGTTATTTCTTCAGTCAAGGACACGAAGAATGCGTGTGGGGGCGATGCGAGCAGCCGCTCAGATAGGAGACCTGGCGTTCGTGAAATGGATCGCTCCTTACAATTTGAACGGCGATGACGTGTTCGGAGGAACGCGTCGTTCGTTCATTGTCACTCTGGAAAACGCGAGCGAGCACAGTCGTCTGGCAGTGGTTCAGTGGCTGCTCACTTCGATGAACGATCTACTACTCCCTGATGGCCCAGCAGTTGCCATTCTAGCTGCAGCGAAGGGTGGAGCTCTTGAAGTAGTCCAATGGCTGTACAACCGATACAGTGGAGATCCCATCTACCATCTCCCGAGACGAATACACGGGCATGAGCTGGTATTCGTCCAAAGAAAACTTACAACCTGTGAGCGCTATGGACCTCGCAGCTAGCAACGGACATTTAAATGTGCTCCAGTTCCTGCACCGTGTCGAGCGCAATAAGAACAAGAAGAACCCCATGGAGAAGCTTCGAGGACTTTGCCCACTACTGCTGCCATGGATGGCGCCGCTGCTGCTGGACATTACGACGTGGCCAAGTGGTTGCACACCAACCGGTTGGAAGGATGTACCACCAACGCTATGGACAAAGTTGTCGAAGGAAATCTGTTCATTCAGCCGGGGAAGTACCGACGCGATGTATTTTCTGAGGATCGTCTTGAGTTCCTGCAATGGTTGCTGACGCATCGCTCGGAGGGCTGCTCTTCAGCTGCATTTGACAATGCGGCCAACGGAGACTTGAAGATGTTGCAGTGGCTGCAAGCCAACACAACTGTCCAGCCAACTACGAAAGCGATGGACGAAGCTGCTCGCCTCAACCGACTCGACATCCTGCAGTGGCTTCATGAGAATTACTCGGTGGGTTGTTCGTACACTGCCATGAACGTTGCGGCTTCGTTCGGTCACTTGGAAGCGCTCCAGTGGCTGCACGCTAACTACCCGAAGATGGGATGGCCAGGTTTGATCACAGCTGCTTCAGGAAGTCCGAGCAACTTGATGAATGTCATCTCTTTGACGTCTTCGGGATCGCAAGGATCAAACAATCACCACCGACACTTGCGAGTGATCGAGTGGCTGATTGCCAACCGCCCAGAGCGCAACCTGATGCCAGCGATCCGTCGAGCCGTCAGTGCCAGACAGTTTGAGGTGGCGCTGTTTTTGTATTCAAACCTGCCGGTGGACGGCGAGTTTGATGCGGTAGGGATCATCAACCAGCTTGACTATGAATCGGACGACGCTCCGGACAGCAAGGACATTCGAGCGTGGGCGAAAGACACTTTCGAGGAGTAAGAAGTCGAAGTTCGTTAGCAGCTGCAAGAAGCAGGTCGCGAATTACGAAGAAAGATAATAGCATAGTTAAGTACCTGCCTATTGGAATACACAGGATTTCCATCAGTAATGCTCAAGGTCGTGGAGTTCGTGCTCTATCAGTTGATGCTGGAGACGACATCAGCCTCATTATATCTAGCTTCCTAATCGAAGGCACATCGCTGGAGCAGGCCTACAAGTGGAGTCCAGGGAGTTCGTTTGGTCTGTTGGATCTCATCTGGTCAAGAGGATACAACAAGTCGAGAGGCGTCGCTGGTTGTCTCTGACGTCGGTACATACGGAGCGTCCTTACTACCGGTGGACGTTCTCAGTTGCTGCTGGTTGAAGCCGTTAAGCGATCGGATCTCGGGATGGAGCAGTGAGTCTTGAGCCATTTCACAGACTGTCCCGTCGCCAAAGAGGTTGTCAATAAAGCTGCCGACTACGGACATCTCTGGGTGCTGGAACTACAGGAAAGAAATAAAAGTCATGGCAGCATTGAGTGGGGAGACTCAGTCAAACTTGCAGCCGCAAATGGTCATTGGAAACTGGTGAGATGGCTCGACGAGCGAGCAAATACACCGGAAACTCGAAGTAGCGACTGCGAGACGTTGGGCTATGCAATCCAGTAGTGCAGCTTCGAACGACTTCAATGGGGCTTAGCTAGAGGATTCGGCGTTCGCTATCCGCTAGATCGTACCAGTCGACAGGAGGTCATTTTCGACTGGCAAGGGCGTATTCGAATGGCGCGGTATTTACTAGAGTTGGGATTCCACGAATGTGCTGGGTCTGTGTTGGTAGAAGCGGCCATGGTTGGAGATCTAGACACCATGCAGTGGCTCGTGATCGATCACACTTTTGATGTTGATATTTGGGCGGACGCTTTGGATCGAGCAAGCGAGTATGGACGACTTCCGGTGGTTCAATTGGGTTATAAGATATATGGAAGAGCAGAGTGTTCCCTACGATCTGGCTGAGGTGATGTTTGTAGCTGCGGGGGGCTTGGAAGTGGTGCAGTGGTTGCATGAAGAGTATGGTCGTGACCCGGAAACGGACCTCTTTCGCGCTAAAGAAGAAGAAGATGTCGGCCCAGAGCTGCAAGTTCGAACTCCGATGGATAATGCGGCCTGTAATGGCCACCTGGACGTGATTTAATTCTTGCATCGTATAGACGTTGCTCAACAAGGAAACCATCGACCAATGTGCACTACCGCAGCAATGAACGGAGCGGCATCGTTTGGGCTTTTAGGTGTTGTGAAATGGTTGCACGAGAACCACACCGAAGGCTGCACGACGTTCGCTATGGACAATGCAGCAGGTGAAAGTCCCTACTACGAGTTCGAAGAAAGTTATAGATGATGCTGCGCGGATAGGCCGACTGGACATTATCATGTGGCTGCATGAGTACCGCTCTGAGGGCTGTTCGAGTGAAGTGATGCAGAATGCGGCATCGCAGGGCCACCTTGACGTGATGAAGTGGCTGCATACCAACCGACCGGAACTTGAAGAGGACAGAACTCTGCAGCGTGGAGTATTTGGTTTAACGGATCCAGAAGACCACTACCAAGACCTTCAAGTGATCAAGTGGCTTGTGAATAACCGACCAGGGTACGATGTGGTGGAACTGATGGGCTGGGCGCTTAGAGCAGGGTCGTTTGAGGCGGCACTCTTTCTTAACAAGCAGTATCCCCACACTTTCAGAAATCAAGAAGCACTGAGTATTGTTGCCGACCTAGATCAAGTCGTACGAGATGGCCCGAAAGCTCACTACAGCACGGTAATCAATTACAAGGAAATCCGCAGGTGGCTTATGATTGCAAGGAATGCAGCGCGTGGGTTGAAGACACGTTGGGAGGACCAATAGCCCAAGACTAGTCATCCGCCTCAATGGTATCGTTTGATCTCGTTTGGCTTTACACCAAAGCAATTTGCTCTGCTTCACAACATTTTTGTTATAGAGGAGTTGCCGTGAACACTAGAAAATGGAACTCGCCTCGTTGTTCTGTTGTCGAGTCAGACCTCATTCCAGATTTTTCTTGCTGAAGAGGAGGACCATGCTCAGGGTAGTGGAGTTCGTACTGCGTTCCAAGCTGTCGGTGGATGCTGGAGACGATGTCAACCTCATCATATCAAGCTTCCTCATCGAGGACATGACGTTGGAGCAAGCCTACAAGTGGAGCCCAGCGACTTGGTTCGGTCTGGTGGATTTCGTCTGGACGAGAGGACTACGAGAAGTCAAGAGCAGTCGCTGGACCTTGGCCAAGCTGGTGCACACGGAGCCCCACTACTATCGTTGGGAGTTCTCAGTGCTGCTGGTCGCAGCCGTCAAGCGATCGGATCTGGGGATGGTGCAATGGGCCTTAACTCACTTCTCGGGCTGCCCCGTCAACAGTAATGTCGTCTACCAGGCTGCTGAGCGCGGACATCTATGGCTGTTGGAATTGCTGGAGAAGGATACACGTCATTGTGGAATTGAATGGAGAGTCTCTGCACTCAAACGAGCAGCACGATTTAGACATTGGCGAATTGTGCGATGGCTCGATGAACGTGTAAACACACCTGCATCGAGACAAACGGATTATAAGGTTTTGGCTGCTGCAATCCAGCAGAGCGACTTCGATCAAGTCAAGTGGGCAGCATCCAGGGGATTCGGCTTTCGCTACCCTTTCAATCATAGTTTTTGTAAGATCGACGTGTCTGTCTGGCAAGAACACGTCCGGATCGTGCGGTATTTGTTGAAATTGGGGCTCCGCGAATGTGCTGGACATGTTTTGCTAGACGCAGCTATGGTGGGAGATCTGGATTTCATGCAGTGGCTTTCCAGTCGGTACACTTTTGACAACGCCACTTGGACGAGAGTTTTGGGACGTGCGAGCGAGTATGGTCGGCTTCCCGTGCTTCATTGGGCGCTCCTTTGCATGGATCAGCTACACTTTTACTACGATCTATCCGACGTCATGTTCCGTGCTGCCAAAGGGGAAGTCTGGGAGTGATTCAGTGGCTCTGGCAAGTATGTGGTCACAACTTACAAAGCAATCTCTTCCGCCCGAAAGAAAAGAAAACATTGAAAAGATACAGGTATGCACTGCGATGGATGCTGCAGCCTGCAATGGCCACTTGGACGTGCTTCAATTCCTTCACGGGATCGATCTTGCGCTACGGGACAGGTGGAAACGAAGTGGTGAAGACAATCTCGAGAACTATGTAGGCCCGACATGCACTTCGGCTGCAATGGATGGCGCGGCTGCCTCTGGTTTTATCAGTATTGTGAAATGGCTGCACTCAAATCGCTCCGAAGGCTGCACAACGTATGCAATGGACTACGCTGCCGGTGGAGACACAGAGTACGACTTAATCGGAAGCAATCTATCCACAGCAGATCGGTTGGCTGTTCTT
>JAAVTH010000763.1:0-25904 GCA_011947325.1 Phytophthora macrochlamydospora | reverse complement strand
GGAGAGTAAGTGGGAGGCTTGGAATGCCTAGTGAGATCAATGCTCATGTATTGTGTTTGATATTATACAGAGCGACGTCGTTTCCAGGCCCAAATCTTTCGTTCCAGGCGCATCCAACGCAGATTTATTCGCTGCGGTTTGCTGGAGACGACCAGAATCCACTCTTGATCAGGTACTTTCGCTGCATACGCAGTGATGTTGCTACTGCAACGTCTAACAAGATATTTTCTTATTGCTGATGACAGTGGAGGCGATCAGGACTTCCGCGTGTGGAAGTGGAAGGAGGTTTTAGCTGCTGCAAAGATCCAACGAATTCGAGCAAGTTGACGCCTGTGTATGTTGCACATTTGAAGCGGCGCACGCTGGGCTTCCGTGGGGCGTTGCTACCGGCTAGCGAGGTCAACGATATTGCTGTCGGCAAGGGATCTGGTCACTTGTTCTTAGCTGGCGGTGACAGCATCGCTCACGAATGGGATCTCACGACGCAGCAGTTCACGCGGCAATTTACCGGCCACGACGACTATCTGCATGCCGTACGCCACCTGCAGCATTCGCAAGAGCTCGTCACTGGTTCAGAGGATGGTACACTCGGTATTTGGGATGTACGTCAAGCCAAGACGGTGGAATTCCTACGTCCACAGCCCGCAGCAGCTTCGCCTTCAACTCCGTCGCCGTCGCTATGGGTCGGTGCTGTAGCGCACGATGAGTCGGAGATGTGGCTCGCGTGTGGCGGTGGTAAGAAGCGACCGTCTCAAGGTCAACGTCAGGAGCAAACGCCCGGCGGGTTCTTGGGCATGTGGCACTTGCCATCACGAGTTCCTGTGCATTATACCGAAACGACGTGTGATGTCCACGACGTCGTCTTCCATCACATGGAGCTGCTCAGTGTGGGCAACGATGCGAGTCTCAAAAAGTGGAATCGTAGCTCGGGGCAGCTACTGGCTGCGGCCCGTTCGACGCTGCCGTCGTGTCATTTTTGCGTGGTAGACAGCGCTACGGATGTGATTGCCGTGGGCGGTGCAGCTCCTGCTATTGACATCTACACGATGCCTGGCGTCGTCAGCTTTTCGCTGGTTGTCGACAACGAGTCGAGTTCTCGCGCTCTGCAGTAGACCGAACAATTCTAAACGTCCATTATGTCGTCTCTATTCTATTGAGATGTCATTCCCACGTCAAACTTCTTGATGCCTCGCTTGAGCAGCTCATTCGTAGTGAACATGATGGCTATCGACGGCACCACCTTGATGAAGTTCGGGGTAAGTCCCTTGTACAAGCCACGGACGCCTTCTTCACGCACGATTGTACGCAGTCCGCCCAGTGTGCTTGTGTATTCCGTCGCGTTTCCTCGCATGGCACTCAGTTGGAAGCGCCGGCGAAGAATGTCCATCGGGTATGCCGCAGTCTGACCACACGCGCCAGCAACAGCTCCGCAAGCTAGCAAATACATTGCGTTGGGGTCGCCATGGTCATTCCGCGGCACCGTCGCCCGCAGGGTCTCAAACACCGTGAAATTCAGCCCCACGTAAGGAGCAATGCCCCAAATCGTAGGTAGCATCCCTCTGTAGACGCCGCGCACACCTTCCGTCTTGACCACCGTCGTCAGCACATTCAAAATGCCGGTGTGAGCGGTGTTGGCCAGCCCTCCTTGCACGGTCAGCCATGCACGAGCGGCATCCAAAGGATATGTGCAGCAGACTGAGACTACGCCAGCGATTGCACCACCGAGAAGCTTTTGCAGTGAGCTCAGCGACTCTGCACCATCGGAAATCAGCAGCGGCTTGAGTCGAACGCAGCGAATTGGATGGCCACGTAGGGAAGACACGGACACAGTTGGCGCCGTTGCCTTTGAAATACCCCTTCAAGCCTTCCTCCGCGTGAATCTGCCGCAACGATTGACCGATGGTGCGGTACTTGGCAGGAGAACCAGAGGCCTCTGCCCCGCCCTTCTTGATGTAGTCCTGCACCTGCAACAGGATCTTTAGCCGCTCAAGTGGGGCCACTGTCGTACGCGAAGCACAACCAGCGACTGCACAGCAAAACCAACATGAAACGTTAGCAGCGGGTATTAAATCGAGGGCGCCATTCAGAGGACACGCACTGCCGCCGCAGACCAAGTTCTGCAGGTCCTTCTTGTCCATCGTTGTGGAGATTTGGGAAGTGCTGACACCGTCCTCATAACGGGCGGACGAGAGCACGCTTGGGCATAGACGTGCAACTTCAGTTTCGACGGTCAAGTCTCCACTTGGCACTCATCTGGCTGCGTCCTCTGCCGGTATCTGCTGCAGTTCCCCAAGTCACCTTTTGTCGCATCCAGTTCCAGCAACAACACCTGCGTCTGCATCCAGCAACTAGTCCATTTCTCGTCACACTGTCCTCCCTAGACTAACGTCCATCTAGTACTTGCTCTTGAGCGCAAAGAGGAAGCCCACGGCGAACGCCGCGACCACCGTGCCAATGGAGTACACCTGGCACTTGGCCGGCACGGGGCAGCCGTGGTACACGGACGCGTAGCCGCAGGCCGGACGCACCGGGATGCTGCCTTGCAGCTTCTGCTTCAGGTCCTTGACCGCCTTGCCGGGCTGTGCGACCTTGTGGCCGCACTCGATGAGCGCGCCTTCGATCGCCTCCACCGTCTTGAGAATGTGGTCCAGACGGCGCGTGCTGGGGCCCATGTGGCCGATGCGGAAGTACTCGGTCTTGATCTGCTTGTGCAGGCCCCGGCAAGCGACACACCGCGCTTCACAACCTTCGGCAGGAAGTCGGCGGCGCCAACTCCGGCAGGGTAGCGCACGCAGGTCAGCGTGTTGGCGCCACAGTCATCTGCCGTCACCAGTCCGCAGCCTAGGGACGTCATGGCCACCTTGACAGCGTCGCCAATCAGCTGGTGCTCCTTGAAGCGCTGCTCCATGCCGCCGTTTTCCAGCAGAATGTCCAGCGCCTCGTTCAACGCGAACAAGTGGTTGACCGACGGCGTGGCGAAGTAGCTGGGCTGGCGAGCCTCGTAGTTCTTCATGATCGGCAGCCAGTTGCGCCAGTCCACGTAGTACTTGACCGTGCTCGTGTTCTTCTCAAAGAGCTGCAGCGCTCTGGGGCGGATGACCATCAGACTGAGACCAGCAGGGACAGCAATGCACTTTGCGAGCCGGTGAGTACTACGTCTAGATCCCACTGCTTCATGCGAGTCTCCTCACCGCCAGTGGCGCAGACTCCGTCCACGACGATGACGGCGTCCGGCTGGAGGCGGCGGATCGCAGCGGCGAACTCCTTGACGTGAGCGCGGACGCCCGTGGAAGTGTCCACGTGGGTGATGGTGACCAGCTTGAAGGCGGTCTTGCTCTGGAGGACCTTCTCCAGCTCAGCCACGGACGGTTGCGACCCCACCTAGCAACAACAAAGGATAAGAAGCCTAGCACTAGAAAAGGTAAAGCGTTGGGCCCTACCTTGCCACGGAGGTGGGTCGTCTTGGCGCCGTAGCGCTCGAGACAGTCGGCCAGGTTGTCTCCAAAGTAGCCTAGCCACATAAAGACGGTCAGAAGACTATCACGCACACTATTCCTAAAGGTCTAGAGGCCCACCGTTGTTGACGATGAGCACGTCATCGCCCTTGTTGACGAGGTTGGCCCCACCATGTCCCAGCCCAAGGTGCCGGAGCCCGCCACCACCAGCGGCTGGCCGTCGGGCGCCAGGAAGACCTTGCGCATCTTCTCCAGGCACTGGCCGAACACCTCGATGACGCTCTTGTCCACGTGGGAGATGCCCTCCATGGCAAAGGGCTTGAGCACGCGCGGCTCGAACTCGATGGGGCCTGGGTTCATACACAGCACCTGCTTGGTCATGGCTGAGAGGCTACAAAGGGAGGGGTTAGACGATAAAGAGAGAGTGACAGGACACACTCTGTACCTTGGAGCTTCCTTACTTGCGTCTACGCTGTCGATTCTGAAAGTGCTTCAAGTCCTGCAAGATCGAAATGAAATGACTGTGCCATATCCACACAAATAATGGCACGGTCGACTTTTGTTTACTACAGTAAGTTTTACTCAACCGTTCTGCCCGTAAAAGTGAAGATGCTGGCTCTTCAACTCGCGCTGTGGCGGAAGCCGCTGCATCTCTCGGTGTCTTCGTCACCAGAGCCGGCCACCGAGATCGCTCGCTCGCTGGGGCTCTTCGACCTGCTGATGATCGGCATCGGCGGCACGGTGGGGTCCGGCGTCTTCGCCACGGCGGGGCTCATCGCCAGTGTGTACGCCGGCCCGGCGGCCACTCTGTCCTGGCTGGTGGCCGGCGTCGGCTGCATCCTGAGCGGCCTATCCTTCATGGAGTTGGCGTGCCTCATCCCCTCGGCCGGCAGCACGTACGCCTACGCCTACCACGCACTGGGCGAACTGCCGGCCTTGATCGCAGGCTTCCTCCTAACGTTAGAGTACGGCGTGTCCAGCGCCGGTGGAGCCAGGGCCTGGAGTGACAAGTTTACTCAATGGCTAGAAACACAATTCGGCGTGACAGGGCCTGTGTGGATGAAGTCCGACGAGTCCGGCATCGACCTGTACGCCGGCCTGCTCATTGCCGGCAGCACGGCCATCATTCTGTGCGGCATGCAGGCCGGCAAAACGGTAGTCAATGTGGTCACCATGACGAAAATTACCGTCGTGCTTTTCATTATTGTGGTGGGGTTGGCGAACTTTAATGTGGACAAAGTTACGCCTTTTGTGCCGGCTCAAACGTTGGTAGAAGTGGATGGAGAGCAGCAACTGAGTTACGGCTGGCCGGGGGTTCTAGCGGGGGCAAGTGCGAGTTTCTACGGCTATATTGGCTACGATGAAGTGTGTTGTTTAGCAGGTGAAGCGAAGAACCCGGCCAAGAACATCCCACGAGCTGTGGTGGGGATCATCGGCGCTGCGACGCTGTCAATCTTGGCGACGTTTGCTCTAGTGGGCATGCAAAAGTACACGGAAATTGATGCGGAAGAGTCGTACGGAAATGCGTTTGGCAGTATAGGATTGGACTGGGCGGCCAGTTTTGTGGCTAGCGGTGAGGTTTTGACCATGCCGATCACCAGTTTTATTGGCTTTTGGCGCAGCCCAGGGTGCAGTACGCCATGGCGAAGGACGGGCTACTGCCCGCGGTGTTCGCACAGGTGGACGCTAACGGGAACTTGTTCCGTGGCACACTGTTGTGTGGGATTGGCATGCACTTGCCGTTTTAGTGCCGTTCCAAGTACTGTGGAATTTTATCTCGCTGGGGATTTTAGTTGCGTTCAACCTGACCAACGCGTCGCTGTTACTTGTACGAGCACAATCCAATTCTCGCGACGAGGAAGCTAGTAAAACAGAGGAGGCGACCAATTCCAAGCGGTCGCAAGGCGTGTTCATTTCTTGGTATGTGGTGTCGTCTTTCCTAGCGGCATATCATTGGCAAAAGGGAGTGATCTCAGTCGTCCCGGAGTCGCTTTTAAAGGACGGAAGTGTGTCGTTGTTTGACCGGTATATGCGAACGGTGGGGCCTTTTGTCGCAGCGTTCTTCACGGTGGTTGCTGTCGGTTTAATGTTCGCGTTAAGTGCAGCGGAGAAGGAGCAGGCTTCTTCCGCTGCTGAAAAGAA
Source organism: Phytophthora macrochlamydospora (assembly GCA_011947325.1). Taxonomy (NCBI): domain Eukaryota; phylum Oomycota; class Peronosporomycetes; order Peronosporales; family Peronosporaceae; genus Phytophthora; species Phytophthora macrochlamydospora. The sequence continues at coordinate 20,307 of JAAVTH010000763.1, read as the reverse complement.
GACGGGTGCCCAAGCAGGACCCGTAGAAATCGTTTTATCATCGAAGAAGCAGGATGATAAAGAGAATGGCCAGCAAGCTCAATGTTTCCATCGAAAGCGATCTGTGGATCGGGAGGATGGCGAGGCACACGTTGACGAAGATGATAGGGAACTCGAACTGGCAGGTAAATCGTCGGAAGCGACTTCTCGACTAGAAAATGGCCACTCGTCTGTGGATGGAGGCACTGTAGATAGCGAAAGTGATGTTGACAAGGACGACTCAACCAACAGCGACAACGACGACAATGCAGCCGAAGGAGACGAAACAACATTTCGAGCTCCGTTCGTCCCATTCTCGCCGTGTGTGGCGATTTTCTTCAATTGGTTTCTGTTTGCCCAAATGGATAGCATGAGCGTGCTCCTCGTTTTGCTGTGGCTGCTGCTCGCTGTGGCGGTTTACTTTGGATACAGTCGCCACCACAGTCTCGCTTTCAGCAGACTCAATACCATCAACTTGCACAGCACTAGACGGGCTAGCAGATGGGGAGGTCATGCGGCGCGTATTTCTGATAGAAACTTCGGCTCGCTGCGCTTCCATCTTGCCATACCAACGATATGTGCGTGCAATATGTATGTTGCTTCGCGTTGTGTTTGAGCTGTGTTGTACCAGGATCCCGGTAGGCAGCATGAAGTCCTTTTAGCTGAACAAGCTGGTGTACCTACAGTACATTGTTTACCCATGAATCGATCACCAAAGTACTACTCCATGCGTTCACAATGAATCCTTCCAGGCCACTTTTATATCTGGCTCGACTGTTCAAAATGCTCAAGGTCGTGGGCCTCGTCCTCCGTGGTGTGCTATCTGACGATGTTCCTGGTGATGTAGCGTTCATTATCTCGGATTTCCTCGTCGAAGACTTTGCAGTCGACCAGGCTTGTCAGCTGGGCTCAGTCGGATCCTCAGCTCTACTTGAGTTCGTGTGGTCACGAGGTCTGCGGGGACTTCAAAGCAGCTCCTGGATGATAGCCAAGCTGGTTCATACCGAGCCTCACTATTATCACTGGGCGTTTTCTCGAGCACTAGTACAAGCTGTAAAACGTGGCGACTTGATCATTGTTGAATGGCTGTTAGATCATTTTCCAGGATGTCGAGTCACGAAAGATGTGGGAATCGAAGCTGCGAGATGTGGCCAATTGCGGCTACTACAGTTTCTAGAGAATGACGATCGTCATGGAGGAATGGAGTGGATTAGTTGCTGTGTACAGGAAGCTGCAAAATCTGGTCATTGGGAATTGGTACGCTGGCTGGACGAGCGTGTAAGTTCCCCTGAAACGCGACGTGCCGATGATCGAACGTTGTGTTTTGCCATCGAACAGAACGATTTTGAGCAAGTCAAATGGGCCGTGTCGATGGGGTTTGCCGGATCACAATCCTTTGGTCACGATGACTCGGTAATTGAATGGACAACACGACGTCAAATTTGGTGTTATCTACTGGGAAGTGGAAGGTATGAATTCCTGAAAGCTGCAGTTGGAGAGGCCATCAAGATGGGAGACATCGCCTGTGTGCTCTGGCTGCTGCAGTTTATTGACGAGAGCGATGCGCAAGGCGTCCTACAAGCTTTGAATGACATGCTGGAATTTGCTAGCGATTGTGGACAGCTAGCTATTGTTCAGTGGCTACTTGATGCTAATCATCTGCTTCCTCATGGTCCGTCAGATGCCATGATCGCGGCAGCAAGAGGTGGCAGTCTCGATGTGGTTCGTTGGCTTTACGATCGTTACGGGGGGATTCAACTATCGACCTCTTTCGAGGAAGGGAAAGTGGAAATGAGCTCGGGTGCATCATTCCTGGTACTGCATTTGACGTCGCAGCATGCAACGGACGCCTCGAAGTGCTTCAATTCCTTCATCAAATTGATCTTTCATACCAAAATGGTAGCGTAGATAACAGCACCAACAAGGGTTCTGTGGTATGTACCGTAGCTGCGATGGATGGTGCCGCGTTGGCTGGTCACGTTGACGTAGTGAAGGGGCTGCATTTCAACCGGTCCGAGGGATGCACAACACTGGCGATGGACACCGTAGCAGGAACGTACGTGTATCTCAATCCAGGATTTCACAAGCGCAAGTTGAGTTTTAGTGAACGTCTGGAATTTCTGCAGTGGTTGCATGTAAACCGGTCGGAAGGCTGCACATTTTCAGCAATGAACGCCGCTGCACGAAAGGGAGATTTCAATACGTTGCAGTGGCTTTATGAAAACACGGATAGTGGCTGTACGTTCCGAGCTGTGGATGAAGCTGCTCGACTTGGGCGACTAGATATTTTGATGTGGCTACGAGGACATTGCGATGCGGAGTGTACAAGTCACGCCTTCAACAACGCGGCATCACTAGGTCATTTGGAAACGGTGAAGTGGTTGCACTCAAACTACCCTCAAGTTAGTATGACCCATGCGTTGGGCGGGACCATTAGAAGTTCGTGCCACAAGCAACGGCAGCTGCGAACGATCAAGTGGCTGCTCGGTCACACTCAAAAGGCGAAATTCTGCGAACGATCCGCAACGCCATCTTCTACAACGAGTTCGAGATCGCGCTGTTCCTGCATTCTCAGAGTCCTGTATACAGCAACCATGAAGTGGCGCATATCATGCGGAACTTTGATCACCAGCTACCTCACCTGCCCGATACAAAGGACATTCGTTCTTGGGTAAGCGAGCAGTACCCACTACACGCAGCAGCAGATGCCGCCTAGAGCTCCCTGTAGACCTGTGGTCATCTAGCAGGAAAGCTTCAGTGGTCCTGATACGTTCTTGGATACACCAGATTTCTTCCTCCATGGGTTGACGCGCCATTCGCGAATTTGACGCTTCATTCCAAGATCTCAGCAATGCTCGCGGTGGTCAAGTTAGTCTTGAAGGCCAAGTTTCCAACCGACATTCCTGTGGATGCGGATGCTATGATATCGGACTTCCTCGTCGTTGACATGGGCCTTGACCAGGCCTGCACTTTGAATCCTGTCGGGTCTTCGGTCCTCCTTGATTTCATCTGGGCTCGACAGCATCTCACACAAAATGCACCACACCTTGCATGGAATCACCGTGTCGGATTCAAATCCAGGGCATGGTCATCTCCGAAACGCACAAACCATTCATTTTGGCTTGAACGTATCTTAGGACTCGTTTGATTCTCTCCCCACCACATTCTTTAAAGGGGATGCAAGTTTTGCGTTGAGGACGCGCCGCAAACTTGACGTCGATACGGGGAGTTTTCTCGAGCACTAGTACAAGCTGTAAAGCATGGCGACTTGACCGTAGTGGAGTGGCTGTTAGATCATTTTCCTGGGTATCGGGTCACTCAAGATGTGGGAACGTAAGCTGCGAGGTGTGGTCAACTGTGGCTACTACAGTTCCCAGAGGGTGACGATCGTCATGGAGGAAACTGCTGTGTGCATGAAGCTGCAACCGCTGGTCATTGGGAATTGGTACGGTGGCTGGACTACCGCGTAAGTTCGCCCGAATTTCGACGCTGCGATAAATTTATGCCATCGAACAGAACGACGCTGAGCAGATCAAGTGGGCCATGTCAATAGGTTTTGCCGGAACACAAATCTTGCGTGGCGTCTGTAGATGAATGGCCAATACGACGTCAGATTTGGTGCTGTCTGCTGGAAACCGAAAGTGTTAAATTCGCAAAAGCTGCTTTTAAAAGAGCTACACAGGCGGGTGCTATCGAGTTTCTTCAGGGGACGATGTCGTAAGTTGGTAACAGTTATCTCGATGTCCGAGCTCTGCAGCGTGCGTTAAAGGACATTGTAGACTATGCTAGCGAATACGGCGAGTTATCGATCGTGCAATTACTACTTGTTCTGCGCCCCGTGCTGCCCGATTGCCCGTCGGATGCGACGTTCGTGGCTGCAATAGGTGGCCGTCTCAATGTGACGCGTTGGCTTACGATACTCGCAGAGATGATCCCAATACCGATCTCTACGGAGGAAGACAGAGCGAAAGTCAACTTGGACACATCGTTCCTGGCACTGCGTTTGATGCCGCCGCATGCAACAGCCGACTTGAAGTGCTGCCATTCCTTCATCAAGTTGCTATTTCTTACCGATCGGGTAGTGGCATGCGCCGATGCTGCAAGGGCAGCACTCAACGGTCATATCGAAGTAGTGAAATGTTTGCTTGTTAACCACCCCGAAGGCTGTGCGACACAAGCCATGGACACTGCGGCGGGAATCGACATTTTTATCTATCCAGGATTCCACAAACGCGAGCTGACTCTAGTGAACGCTTAGAATTCTTGCAGTGGTTGCACAAGAACCGATCGGAAGGATGCACAGTTTTGGCGACGAACGCTGCAGTAGGCCAGGGGATTTTGAAATACTGCTGTCGCTCCATGAAAACACGGCAATTCATGGTTACCTCAATGGACGCGTGGTCTGCTGGCCATGATGAAGTGGCGACGTGAGAAGTGTTGAGTACTATTGGGCGGCCCCAAGATATTTCGAACATTGCATCTGGCTTCGATGATGATGCGAGTGCTTCCACGAAAGCCACATTCGCCTTCGCGCCACCAGGTCATTGTCGAATTCGCCTTCTTCTCGACAATGCTGGAGCTAACTGCTGTGCAGCTCGTGCTGCGGTACAAGTTAAAGAAAGGTGTCTTCCCGTCCGACGTGGCCTCTCTACTGGCAGACTTCGTCGTCGACGACATGCCGTTGAGTCGAGCTTGTGAGCTGACCAACATCGTGGGGTCGTTTGACCTCGTCAAGTTCATCTGGAAACGAGGCCTACAAAACCTCGGTAGCTGTGACTGGACAGTGGGGGAACTCGTCCACAGTGAACCGCACTACTACCGCTGGGAATACTCTCAAGCTCTGATCCAAGCGGTTAAGAGAGGAGATCTAAGCATGACCTCGTGGTTGTGCGGCCACTTTAAAGGCTGTCGGGTGACCAAGGAAGTGGTCAACGAAGCTGCTCGAGGGGTTATCTCGGAGCGCTCCAAATGCTGGCCGAAGACGCTGGCAATGCTGGCGTGGTGTGGACGAGCGAGAGTGTCCAAAAAGCAGCTGAAGCAGGTCGATGGGATGTAGCGCGGTGGCTCGACTGCCGGGCCAATACAGCGAACACAAGGCAGGAGGATACCGGCACCTTGTACTACGCCGTTCAGCAGAACAACTTGGAGCAAGTCAAGTGGGCACTGGCCATGGGATTTTCATGTGATGAGGTTTCCTCCCTGAAGTCTCGACCATCGCAGAATGGCAGAAGACTGCGGAGATTGTGCGTTATTTCTTCAGTCAAGGACACGAAGAATGCGTGGGGGGCGATGCGAGCAGCCGCTCAGATAGGAGACCTGGCGTTCGTGAAATGGATCGCTCCTTACAATTTGAACGGCGATGACGTGTTCGGAGGAACGCGTCGTTCGTTCATTGTCACTCTGGAAAACGCGAGCGAGCACAGTCGTCTGGCAGTGGTTCAGTGGCTGCTCACTTCGATGAACGATCTACTACTCCCTGATGGCCCAGCAGTTGCCATTCTAGCTGCAGCGAAGGGTGGAGCTCTTGAAGTAGTCCAATGGCTGTACAACCGATACAGTGGAGATCCCATCTACCATCTCTTCCGAGACGAATACACGGGCATGAGCTGGTATTCGTCCAAAGAAAACTTACAGCCTGTGAGCGCTATGGACCTCGCAGCTAGCAACGGACATTTAAATGTGCTCCAGTTCCTGCACCGTGTCGAGCGCAATAAGAACAAGAAGAACCCCATGGAGAAGCTTCGAGGACTTTTGCCCACTACTGCTGCCATGGATGGCGCCGCTGCTGCTGGACATTACGACGTGGCCAAGTGGTTGCACACCAACCGGTTGGAAGGATGTACCACCAACGCTATGGACAAAGTTGTCGAAGGAAATCTGTTCATTCAGCCGGGGAAGTACCGACGCGATGTATTTTCCGAGGATCGTCTTGAGTTCCTGCAATGGTTGCTGACGCATCGCTCGGAGGGCTACTCTTCAGCTGCATTTGACAACGCTGCGGCCAACGGAGACTTGAAGATGTTGCAGTGGCTGCAAGCCAACACAACTGTCCAGCCAACTACGAAAGCGATGGACGAAGCTGCTCGCCTCAACCGACTCGACATCCTGCAGTGGCTTCATGAGAATTACTCGGTGGGTTGTTCGTACACTGCCATGAACGTTGCGGCTTCGTTCGGTCACTTGGAAGCGCTCCAGTGGCTGCACGCTAACTACCCGAAGATGGGATGGCCAGGTTTGATCACAGCTGCTTCAGGAAGTCCGAGCAACTTGATGAATGTCATCTCTTTGACGTCTTCGGGATCGCAAGGATCAAACAATCACCACCGACACTTGCGAGTGATCGAGTGGCTGATTGCCAACCGCCCAGAGCGCAACCTGATGCCAGCGATCCGTCGAGCCGTCAGTGCCAGACAGTTTGAGGTGGCGCTGTTTTTGTATTCAAACCTGCCGGTGGACGGCGAGTTTGATGCGGTAGGGATCATCAACCAGCTTGACTATGAATCGGACGACGCTCCGGACAGCAAGGACATTCGAGCGTGGGCGAAAGACACTTTCGAGGAGTAAGAAGTCGAAGTTCGTTAGCAGCTGCAAGAAGCAGGTCGCGAATTACGAAGAAAGATAATAGCATAGTTAAGTACCTGCCTATTGGAATACACAGGATTTCCATCAGTAATGCTCAAGGTCGTGGAGTTCGTGCTCTATCAGTTGATGCTGGAGACGACATCAGCCTCATTATATCTAGCTTCCTAATCGAAGGCACATCGCTGGAGCAGGCCTACAAGTGGAGTCCAGGGAGTTCGTTTGGTCTGTTGGATCTCATCTGGTCAAGAGGGATACAACAAGTCGAGAGGCGTCGCTGGTTGTCTCTGACGTCGGTACATACGGAGCGTCCTTACTACCGGTGGACGTTCTCAGTTGCTGCTGGTTGAAGCCGTTAAGCGATCGGATCTCGGGATGGAGCAGTGAGTCTTGAGCCATTTCACAGACTGTCCCGTCGCCAAAGAGGTTGTCAATAAAGCTGCCGACTACGGACATCTCTGGGTGCTGGAACTACAGGAAAAAAAAAAAAGTCATGGCAGCATTGAGTGGGGAGACTCAGTCAAACTTGCAGCCGCAAATGGTCATTGGAAACTGGTGAGATGGCTCGACGAGCGAGCAAATACACCGGAAACTCGAAGTAGCGACTGCGAGACGTTGGGCTATGCAATCCAGTAGTGCAGCTTCGAACGACTTCAATGGGGCTTAGCTAGAGGATTCGGCGTTCGCTATCCGCTAGATCGTACCAGTCGACAGGAGGTCATTTTCGACTGGCAAGGGCGTATTCGAATGGCGCGGTATTTACTAGAGTTGGGATTCCACGAATGTGCTGGGTCTGTGTTGGTAGAAGCGGCCATGGTTGGAGATCTAGACACCATGCAGTGGCTCGTGATCGATCACACTTTTGATGTTGATATTTGGGCGGACGCTTTGGATCGAGCAAGCGAGTATGGACGACTTCCGGTGGTTCAATTGGGTTATAAGATATATGGAAGAGCAGAGTGTTCCCTACGATCTGGCTGAGGTGATGTTTGTAGCTGCGGGGGGCTTGGAAGTGGTGCAGTGGTTGCATGAAGAGTATGGTCGTGACCCGGAAACGGACCTCTTTCGCGCTAAAGAAGAAGAAGATGTCGGCCCAGAGCTGCAAGTTCGAACTCCGATGGATAATGCGGCCTGTAATGGCCACCTGGACGTGATTTAATTCTTGCATCGTATAGACGTTGCTCAACAAGGAAACCATCGACCAATGTGCACTACCGCAGCAATGAACGGAGCGGCATCGTTTGGGCTTTTAGGTGTTGTGAAATGGTTGCACGAGAACCACACCGAAGGCTGCACGACGTTCGCTATGGACAATGCAGCAGGTGAAAGTCCCTACTACGAGTTCAAAGAAAGTTATAGATGATGCTGCGCGGATAGGCCGACTGGACATTATCATGTGGCTGCATGAGTACCGCTCTGAGGGCTGTTCGAGTGAAGTGATGCAGAATGCGGCATCGCAGGGCCACCTTGACGTGATGAAGTGGCTGCATACCAACCGACCGGAACTTGAAGAGGACAGAACTCTGCAGCGTGGAGTATTTGGTTTAACGGATCCAGAAGACCACTACCAAGACCTTCAAGTGATCAAGTGGCTTGTGAATAACCGACCAGGGTACGATGTGGTGGAACTGATGGGCTGGGCGCTTAGAGCAGGGTCGTTTGAGGCGGCACTCTTTCTTAACAAGCAGTATCCCCACACTTTCAGAAATCAAGAAGCACTGAGTATTGTTGCCGATCTAGATCAAGTCGTACGAGATGGCCCGAAAGCTCACTACAGCACGGTAATCAATTACATGGAAATCCGCAGGTGGCTTTTGATTGCAAGGAATGCAGCGCGTGGGTAGAAGACACGTTGGGAGGACCAATAGCCCAAGACTAGTCATCCGCCTCAATGGTATCGTTTGATCTCGTTTGGCTTTACACCAAAGCAATTTGCTCTGCTTCACAACATTTTTGTTGTAGAGGAGTTGCCGTGAACACTAGAAAATGGAACTCGCCTCGTTGTTCTGTTGTCGAGTCAGACCTCATTCCAGATTTTTCTTGCTGAAGAGGAGGACCATGCTCAGGGTAGTGGAGTTCGTACTGCGTTCCAAGCTGTCGGTGGATGCTGGAGACGATGTCAACCTCATCATATCAAGCTTCCTCATCGAGGACATGACGTTGGAGCAAGCCTACAAGTGGAGCCCAGCGACTTGGTTCGGTCTGGTGGATTTCGTCTGGACGAGAGGACTACGAGAAGTCAAGAGCAGTCGCTGGACCTTGGCCAAGCTGGTGCATACGGAGCCCCACTACTATCGTTGGGATTTCTCAGTGCTGCTGGTCGCAGCCGTCAAGCGATCGGATCTGGGGATGGTGCAATGGGTCTTAACTCACTTCTCGGGCTGCCCCGTCAGCAGTAATGTCGTCTACCAGGCTGCTGAGCGCGGACATCTATGGCTGTTGGAGTTGCTGGAGAAGGATACACGTCATTGTGGAATTGAATGGAGAGTCTCTGCACTCAAACGAGCAGCACGATTTAGACATTGGCGAATTGTGATGGCTCGATGAACGTGTAAACACACCTGCATCGAGACAAACGGACTATAAGGTTTTGGCTGCTGCAATCCAGCAGAGCGACTTCGATCAAGTCAAGTGGGCAGCATCCAGGGGATTCGGCTTTCGCTACCCTTTCAATCATAGTTTTTGTAAGATCGACGTGTCTGTCTGGCAAGAACACGTCCGGATCGTGCGGTATTTGTTGAAATTGGGGCTCCGCGAATGTGCTGGACATGTTTTGCTAGACGCAGCTATGGTGGGAGATCTGGATTTCATGCAGTGGCTTTCCAGTCAGTACACTTTTGACAACGCCACTTGGACGAGAGTTTTGGGACGTGCGAGCGAGTATGGTCGGCTTCCCGTGCTTCATTGGGCGCTCCTTTGCATGGATCAGCTACACTTTTACTACGATCTATCCGACGTCATGTTCCGTGCTGCCAAAGGGGAAGTCTGGGAGTGATTCAGTGGCTCTGGCAAGTATGTGGTCACAACTTACAAAGCAATCTCTTCCGCCCGAAAGAAAAAGAAAACGTTGAAAAGATACAGGTATGCACTGCGATGGATGCTGCAGCCTGCAATGGCCACTTGGACGTGCTTCAATTCCTTCACGGGATCGATCTTGCGCTACGGGACAGGCGGAAACGAAGTGGTGAAGACAATCTCGAGAACTATGTAGGCCCGACATGCACTTCGGCTGCAATGGATGGCGCGGCTGCCTCTGGTTTTATCAGTATTGTGAAATGGCTGCACTCAAATCGCTCCGAAGGCTGCACAACGTATGCAATGGACTACGCTGCCGGTGGAGACACAGAGTACGACTTAATCGGAAGCAATCTATCCACAGCAGATCGGTTGGCTGTTCTTCGATGGCTCCATGCCAATCGATCGGAAGGCTGCACGACAAAAGCGATGCATTTTGCTGCAGCCAACGGCGACCTGAGGATACTACAATGGCAACATGCCAATACTACTGCAGGTTGCACAACAAAAGCAATGGACAACGCTGCACAATGTGGCCATCTTGGCATTCTCGAATGGCTCCATGAGAATCGTTCTGAAGGCTGTACGAGCGAAGCAATGGAAGTAGCAGTGTCACATGGACACCTAGACATGATGAAGTGGCTTCATATTCATCGGCCGGAAATCCATGGAGCCAGAGACCTTAAAACGTTGACTGCACGATGGACTGGTCTTTTGGACGACAACTACCTGCGTTTTCGTGTGACTAAGTGGCTCGCGACCAATCGTCCGGGGTATCAAGTCTTCGATCTGATGGGTTGGGCGTTGAGAACCAAGTCGTTCGAAGCTGCACTGTTTCTCTATAACCAGCACCCTGATTACAAAGTCTACTATGATCTTCCTCCGAAGAAAATTGTAATCTACCTGCACGATCTAACGCGGGGCATGGAATTTCGTGTTTGGGTAGAGGAGACCTTTCTATTCGACGACGAAGACTACTAACGAGGACTCGTCGGATCGAGGTAAGCTTGTTGGCATTTCACCCATTGTCTTACGACGCAGCAGTCAATGTATTTTTCGCTGGTTTATTTGTTTTCTTGTTGTACGTAGGTGAAGTTCTCAATCAAGCCTTCCGACAGTATTCTTGTTTTTCTTTGTGATAGTCTGAATCGCAGTGTTGGTTGGTAGTGCCGACTCTCATTTCAAATGACTCTGTAAGTCGACACAAGTTCCAGAAAGGAAAGACAAAGAGAAGAAGGACCATGCTCAGGGTAGTGGAGTTCGTACTGCGTTCAAAGTTGCTGTGGATGCCGGGGACGATGTTAGTCTCATCATATCAAGCTTTCTTATCGAAGACATGACGTTGGAACAGGCCTACAAGTGGAGCCCAGCGGCCTGGTTTGGTCTTCTTGATTTAATCTGAACTGCTGTCGTTAGCCCCTGGCGAAGTTGTTTCAATAGTTACATGCTACATGCTTGCTAACACGACTGTGAAGTTGCAACGGGTAAACAGAGGTTTGGGAGCTGGAACTCCCGGGAAAGGTCTTGCTTGTATTGGTTGTTGCTCTTTCGGTAAAAGCAAAAGTGAGATAGCTGTCCTACTTCGCGGGCGCACCCGCCAACCGTGTTGGCAGTCCAGGGGACCCGCTCTTGTAGTACTAGAGGTTGACGAGTGCACTCCGTCGATACAACAGAGCAATGCGCCAGAACGGTAATCACAGTTCCTTCGAGTATGGCTGCACCAAGCCCGCAACGGCTGCCGTGGTTCAGGAGCTGGAGTTTTGATGTGTGCCAGCCACCATCCAAGCTTTCTGAAACCGCAGCAAGGCACTAGCTTCGCCGTGTCGGATGATAGCCGTGGTCACCTGAATGCTACGATCATTGAAAATATCACTTCTTTCGCACTATTACCTGTTGAAGTTGAAGGCAACCTTAGTCAAATTGGCGAAATGCTTAATAGCCAATGAAAATGCTGAAAACCAATTTTAAACCAATCAGATGAACCGAAATATTGCGTGATCAATTATGCATCGTGCAAGCACCCGTAACCACTTAGACTACATGGAACAATTGTTATCACTACTGCGAACAATATTCCGGGTCACCTTGCCTTGAATGCACCGCTTGACGCGCTTCAGTAGATAAACCTTCCAAACCTGGTCGATCGGTTTATGGAGGTGAGTCATTTTCTTCTCGGTGACGCTTGTTCCGTCGTTGAGACCTCTTGGACTGCACTGGAGGCTCCATTGCGGCCCGATGCAGCCCGTCCTTGGCACTGCTGGCGTACTCTGTGAGAAGGTGTGGCACATCTTCTTTGATGCTGCGCAGCAGCTCCCACGAGGCTTTGATCTCCTCGAGACCTTTCCATTTGACTTGCATTTCGTATGCCTTCATGTCTGCATTGTATCTGTGCCCATTAAGTTCATCAACAGCTAGGGATGTGCCCTGGGAGGACACATGCTCTATTAATTCTGTTCCGACTTGCAAGGAGTGGTCAGCATAGAGCTTGAGCCTTGATGAGTACGTAGAGTGCCCTTCTAGTCACTAAAACCTTTATAGTGAAGTAGTACTCAGTACTAGCAGTCACACGGTAGAGTCCAAGCCATGTGACCAGTAGTTTGTGGCTGTGTAGGTTTTCATCCCCTTGCTAGGTCGCTCGTAGTGGTATCGGATCTGGTAACGGCGTAGTATTTTGATCGTTACGTTTCCATAGTTTTGTGCATGTCCTTGATGCTAGTTCTCAACTGCTTTAGACGAAATTCGATGTCGAGTCGGTTCTCTGGTAATGTAGCCCCCGGAAGCATTACGCTGTCCCGCTTATCCGGGCACGGCAGCTTGGTGAAGAGTACAACTGGTGCATGGCTGGCTGGCGACTAGCTTGATTGCATGAGAAGGGTTGGTAGGGCCACTCGTGTCTGCTGGCCTTGAATTCTAACGTCAATGTGTTTAACGCTTTCATAGCGGTACTCCAGTAGTTTGGTCGACTAGTGGGGTAATCACCCACGAACATGCATTTTCATGGCTTCGCTAGGTGCGAACATGTAGAAAATGTTGCGATGATCGCAATATATCTTCACTCGTTGTGGTCACAGTAGTAGATATTAGAGCTTTTACAAGCACGTGCAATAAGGGAGCATTATTTGTCGATGATTCCACCAATGCTGGGCTGAGTCTGAAAAAATCCCACCCATGCAGGTCAACGATTCGTGGTGCTGTTCATGGATGGACGTGTTTGGTTTCCACTCAGCCGCTGGGGTCACTACGAGACCCCATCCGCTGTCGGATGCGTCGGTGAGCAGGCACAACTTCTTCGATGGGTCTGGGAACGCCAGTGTCGCTGAATCTGCTAGCAGGTCTGTCAGGTTATGAAAAAGCCCAATTCGCTGTCACTCAAAGCGATTTTGATTCTTTACGGCAGCACGTTTGGTTGTTTAGTGCCGCGCAGTGCTTCCTCAAGTCGTTGTTGACGATTCGAGCATAATCGACTAACCTTCTCTCGTACATTTTTTGTGCTTAGCAGTTGCTGCATTTCAGCTGTGGCTGTCGGTGGAGGCGTGGCTCGCAATTATTCGATCCATGAGAGATCATGGCCAATGCCGTCGGTGATAATCAGCTGACCGTCCCCTGTTATTTGAGTGACACACGATTCCCATTTCTTGGGACTCAGCTTGAGTTCGTGCTCATCAAGCTGGTGTAACATCTCATCGACTGAGACGATACGCTGCTGTTCTCTGTCCGCGTATACCAAAAGATCTTCGATCCGGACGAGGACGTCTTTGTGCAACATGTCGCCGAGTGTCTCCTTTACTGTTGACTGAAAATACAGTGCTGCGTCTGTGCAGCCATGCAGCACACCGGTGGGGGTGAACACACCCTTGTCTATCATGTGTGACAACATTTCCTGGCTGACATTGTGCAAACGGAGTTGCCAGAAGTCTTTTATAAAGTCTAACTATGATGTAGAACATTTATCGTTGGCACTTCTCGAGCACTGCTTGCAGGCATGATTCCCACAATAGGCTCGGTTAGGTTATTAACAGGTCGGTAGTCCTTTGTCAGTCGAAACTCATGGGACTTCAGTTTTCGGACGGGGAGAGCGGCTCTCCTTATTCCAGTACACCCAGCTAAGGCAAACGAGCCCGTCGTTGAAGCCCTCTTGATAAGCAGACTTTTCAGGACTGTACTGCCTGACGTTGCGCTTATAAGGCTTGGCGTCTGGCTTCAATTGTAGTTTTAGCGGTGGAACACTTGCTGATCATCGCCACATGTTAAGTGCCATCCGCTGGATATCCCCAACTTACTAGCACTTACCAGATCAAGCCCGCCACGTTCCACTGCATCATACCCAAGCACATTGATAAACCTTTCACATCACCATCGACGGTGATGCCCTGAGAAAGGGTGATTCTCGTTGATTCCTCGATAGGGTTGTCTGGGCCACCGAAAGTTCTCGCAGCAAGGTGATCTAATGGGTAAACGACGTCGATCCCAAGCTCGGCCGGCGGAGACCGTACGATGACGAACTCATCTTGTCGCGTATTACCAGGCACCTCTTCTGGCTGGACATCGAACTGGCTCTGCTGCCGTGTGCACTGTCAACAGCACATCAACCGCGTACGATGCGGTAGCGATGCTTCCACCAACCGGTTTGGCTCTAGAAGCCTAAAGATTTCGGGATCTGACCGTAGTTACTGTAGCGTCGCTGTATACTTGTTGGGGGCTTTCAAATCCGATTCGTTGTCGGCACATTGTGGTAACTCCATTACACCATCGACCAGCACGATTTGGCGCAGTCATGTTAAGTCCGGAGCTGAAGCTCCTTCAATCCACTTGATCCGAATTATTTTCGCGTCGTCTTTCCTCTTGTTTCTTTTGGCGGTAAGGATACTACTGTTTTCAGCCTCACCAATATCAGGACATTCACTCAACCAGTGGTATTGACCGCAATGATAACAGCCTGACTTCAGCTCCCGAGCACGCTGCATTTGCTAGCGGCTTTGGCTTGATTGCTCTTGTCCGCGTCTTCAGACACTACCGATACGGGCCTCGTTTTGCTGAACTGTCGTTTGCCATCAGCTTTAGCAGCTTTCTCCACATATCGCACAGCGCTTTTAAGTACTCCTCTGTTGGAGTCACCTGTGTGCGTCGGCTGTGTGGATCGCTAACGCTGTTTCCGATTCCGGTTTGCAAGCATGCAGAAAGTCTTTTCCTGCTTTAAAGAGTTTTCTTTGACAGGGGGTACAGTCTTTGCTTGTCACTTTTCGAGGATCCATCGACAATGCGTTGGTGGACACCAACTGCGTGGCGTAAAGCCGTGAGATTCAGGTGCTCTTTGAGGAGTTTGTGATTTTGTAATTTTCTTTGGCACCAATTGACGTAATCTTATCGTCGTGCACTAAACTCCGCTATCCAGTACTACGGTTGCCACGAAGATACGCCTCGGGAAATCTCTTCCTCTAAATCAGTGACGCAGCGACACCGAGACATGCTCGCCACCCCTGCACGCTCTATGAATGTCACACCCCAACGTAAGTTCAAACCGTTGTGTGCTCCCACCAAATGAGGCTGTACCCAGGCTCTCCCAAGGAAAACCAATGAAATTCATTATGATTTATTTTTATTTGAAGGCAATGGATATACCCAAATGTAGAGCCCTTATCGTAAGATAAGATGCAAATTTCTAATTAAAAGCCACCAGAGATATAAATGTAAAGTTTCTCGCGGTAAAATTATTCCGAATCAATACTGGCATTATTACCAGTCTGTTCCCAAATCTAAGTCACGATATGGATTTGCTATACAAAATTTCATAGTAATTACCGGTTATTTTGGGAGCAGCGAGGTTCGCATGGGACCCTGAGTACCCAGCAAAAGCTTCAAACGTCGATTATTATGTACGGGGCAAAACAGGGGCCCGATAAGCTGATGTGCAGCTTTGTATTGTGTCGCTCAAGTAATCGGGTGGAAGCGTCACTACGGTTGCCTTTGGCGAGAGCGAGAACGTAACCGTAGTCTTTGCATGAGGTTAATAAATAATTTCGAAGCGGAAGAGTAATGGTAGGCACTGCACGTAAAAGGTTTGGCGTATCATTTCGCTGCGCGAACATCCCCTCAGTGAACGCAAGTAATTCCCAGACTAGCAGCATTCATTACATATATACGTATATATATATATATATATATATATTTAAATCCCTCCGGCACCTCATTTTGAACTTCAACACCGCCCAGCTCTCATGAGCCGGAAATCTGGTGATTTTTTCTGTCCAGGGGTCGCCGGGTAGCGTTTTGTCGTACTGCGCGAGCCGTACGACGTGGCCAGATCTAGTGAACCCAGATCAGTCGTGTACTCCTTCAGCGGCAGTTCTTGGAACTGACGTTGACGGATTGGCCACCTTGTGGATCCGTATAAATTCCACCCTTGGATTTCGCGTTTAATATACCGGATGACCTTTCACAGTCAAAAATATTAAAAGAGTATTAGATGGATTAGTTTGCCAACAATTCGTTCCCCTGCAGCCCACTTTTCTTGGGCGGCAGGTGAAGAGACGGGGTTTTGGACTGCAAGTTCAAGAAGAACCAGCAACCACAGTCAATATACAGAGAGATCCTTATGCAAATATACAGCCGTCATAGAGTCACTTAGGCAGCTTGGGACTTATAGGTCCTTCCCTCGCAGATCGTGAGGATAGCCAAGACGAGACAGGTTGCACACAGGAATACTTTTCACTGTGGCAATGTATACCTTGGTCTTGGCGACTCGTTAAGGACGAGTGGTGACCGGGACGTAACGTGCACTCACGCTCAAGGCAATGTGCCCTTGGGCGTACTTTCCAAGAGCGCAGATTCCTTCAGCGTGCATTCCTAGGGCGCGCCATTTCTTGGGCGCACTTCCTAGTCTTGAGGACTGATTGTTGGTAGGACGCACACCTTCGCCTTCTCCCAAGCGACACATTTTGTCGCACACTTTTTCATCTCTTAAACGTGATATCCAACACTAGTCCATAGTAAAACCCATAGCAAAAACGTGATTCACATCGTCACACAGGCGTGGAAAGAAACTCCATTCGAAGTTGCCAAGAAGAGTGTGAAGGCATGCGGTTTTGGTGGCGAGACAATGCAGTGGCGCATCGCCAAGAACGATGTGTATGGGTCGAAGTTCAGGATAGCATGGGAGCTACAGGGAGGAGCTGATGCTGGATCGGATTCCGATACAAATCATGGCATACTGGCTATCACGGAATCCGTAGACGACGTAGTGATTGACAATTAGACGATGTTAGCTCGGATGGTTGGCAATCAAGAGAATTTGGAGTGAATAACGTACCATTTTCAGTGCGGAGAATTAACGCACTCGATGGGATTCGACCACGCAACAACCCTGCACCCAATTAGGACTTCAACAAACCAGGTAGTTTTACCACCTGGTTAAACTATCATCACTTCGCCGGTGATAACATCACCACTGATCGGTATACGCCCTCTTCAGCACATTACCGCATAGAATTGAAATACAACCCGGTGTTCTAATCGGTATTATACGTTAGTTAGCTTAGGCAATCTGATTCATTTTTAAAGAGAATCAGATTGTATATTTTTGTACGATTAACTCCGGATTTGTTATGTCTGGTGCTAGGAAACTCTGCGGGTTTTACTGAGTCCCAGAGCTGCTGATGTGCCCACACACTCGGATTGGGCCATCAAATAGCAAGAGAACGCAGCTAATCTGAGATTGTCCCTGCTGCAAAGGCGATGGAGATCATACGGATGGCATTGGCTTATGGCGCACTGGGCGGGTATATCCCAAAGTTTGAAGAAAAGGAAGAAGCGCTGCCAGGTGATAGTATAAGTGGTGATATTGGTTACAAATTAACGGCGAGCGCCACAACAGTCAAGTCAGCTTAGTGCAACCAGTGGGGACGTCGACGCTACTTTTGTCGTTCCTTCCAAGTCAACGATACTACTGCGGTCTGTGGAAAAGCCTACGGGGCAAATGACGCTGCAGGTAATCGAATCGTTTCCAAGTACAAGGGATGAGTCAATCTCTGGGACGTTAAGAAGAAGTTGGGTTCCACCCGTTAAGCGGACCAAGATACCGGCGTATTTCAGAATTTTCTTTCGACCATGCTCAAGGTGGTGGAGTTTGTGCTGCGTTCCAAGCTGTCGGTGAATGCTGGGGATGACATCAGCCCCATTATATCAAACTTCCTCATCGAGGACATGACGCTGAGCCTACGAGTTGAGTTCTGCGAGCTGGCTCGGTCTACTGGATCTCACCTGGGCTCGAGGACTGCGAGAAGCCAACAACAGTCGCTGGACCTTGGCCAAACTGGTGCATACGGAGCCTCACTACCATCGTTGGGAGTTCGTGGTGCTGTCGGTTCAAGCCATGAAACGATCGGATCTCACAATGGTGCAGTGGGTACTGGCGCATTTTCCAACTGTCCAGTGACCAAAGAGGTGGTCGATGCAGCTGCTGAGAATGGGCTTCGGTCGGTGTTGGAATTGTTGGAAAACGATACAAGTCATGGAGGTATTCAGTGGGAGGGGGGCTGTGAAGTTGGCAGCACAAATGAGTCATTGGGGTCTTTGTCGATGGCTCGACGTTTGGTCACTTGGCAATGGTGCAATGGTGTCTTCAGCGACTGGAAAAGCGGAGCTATCGATGCGATTTGTCAAGGGTGATGACCAGCGTGGTCAGGGGGAAGTGCCGAGGTGGTGCAGTGGCTTTATGAGAAGTATGGTCGTGACCCACAAACCAATCTCTTTCAGGTGCCACCTGGTGCGCTCACCACGATGGATCAAGCAGCTTCTCAGTGGCATCTTGAGATGGTCCAGTTTCTTCATCGCATTGAGCTCACGCTACGCAACAAGTGGAAAAGAGGCGGTGAAGACAATCCCTTGGTTTATCCAGGCCCAACGTGCACTACCAAAGACTATGGACCGCGCGGCTGCTTTTGGGCATTTGGCCACGGTCAAATGGCTGCATGCGAACCGCCCCGAAGGCTGCACAACGCTCGCCATGGACGCGGTCGCCAGCAATACTTTCACGTTCCGCACAAGCTACAGGCGTGTCCATCAAAGGTTCGCCCGAGGACCGGTTGGAAATGCTTCAGTGGTTTCATGCGAATCGCGCGGAAGGCTGCACGACTAGGGCGATGGATGGTGCTGCCAAAGGAGGCGACATCAGGATATTGCAGTGGCTGCATGCAAGCACGACTGCGGGATGCACCAAGAAGGCCATGGACAATGCTGCGTACGCTGGTCGTCTTGACTTGTCAGACGCAGGAGACCACTACCAATGCTTTCGATCGATCAAGTGGCTAGCCAACAACCGTTCAGGGTATAATGTTGTGAAGCTCATGCGCTGGGCCCTTAGATCGAGGGCGTTTGAACTTCAAACTTTGAAGCCTCTCACTGTCTGCAATACCATTGCCATGAACGTGGGCTAAGATCGCACCTCTAACTGTGCCTGCACCGCGGCGAACTAATAACTTGAACGGGGTACTAGGAATTGCGCGGAGAATTATTACCAGTGAGTTTACTGAAGGGTTAGAAGCAGGTTGTCATTGTTGTTCATGTGAGTGGAAGGCATTAATGGCATCAAGAGTCACGAACTTGTTGTTGGCAGTCTCAAAACCCTTTTCAAGATCTAACAGCGACTCTCCACGAATTTGTGATGTCTCGACCTGGAACGAGTTCTGGCCAACGTCCTGGCACTGGGGCCGGCGGTCCTAATGGTATTGCTCCGCTTGGAGGTCTGCCATCGGGTCGTCCTGGAACGGGCCAAGATTGAATCCGATCACTGGGGCTCGACCTGGCACCGGTCAGCGATCCATGTTGGGGTCCTCTGCAGGCGGCAGGCCGCTGACTGGCAGGCTGGGAACGGGCCAACAAGTGCCGGCCACACCGGGCCAAACCGCAGGCTTCGGTATCAGTCTCAACACGGAGGTGAACGTGTCTGACCGACCTGTGACCCAGCAGGGCATGATGGGGATGCGGGTCGGCAGTGCAGGTCCCGGCCGGCAAGTGCAGGACGCGTCCTTTTCAAAGGCAAACTGCACAGCAAGACGGCGGAGATCACGGCCGAGATCGACAAGCTGCAGAAGGAGATCGAGCAGGACGCCAAGGACAAGGCCCAGTACACTCAGCTGGAGCGTAAGTACGAAACGCTGGCCGTCGAGGTGCGGGACCTGGAAGGCCAGTTGGCCGACTACAACCTGGCCATGGACAAGATGCGTAGTGCCACTGACCCGGCGGAGATCCGGCAGGTGCAAGATCAATTGCACCAACGCAATGCTAAGGAAGCGGAAGATGTGGACCGGGTGTTTATCCTGCGACAAGAGCAGGAGAAGAACGTCCGGCGCATGGAGGACGAGATGGCCGAGATTCACGGCAAACACCAGGACAAGATCAACCAGTTGGCGCCGCAGAAGTTGCAGCGGTACAAGGAGCTGCTGGACGAGCACCACCAAACCGAAGTGGAGATCGAGACCAGGTCCCAGGAATTGGAGCTGGTGATGCATGCAATTCACCAGAAGGAGGCCGAACTGAGCTCGGACCGATATCGAGACGAGTACGAAACTCTGGAGCGCCAAGTGCGTCGTCTGCAGAAGGAACGTGACGCTGCGGCGGAAGACGCCAAGACGGCACAGATGGATCCTGCCGAAGCTCGTGCTGTGCTGCTGGCCAAAGTGAAGGACGACAAGAGCAAAA